>JARPMJ010004915.1:0-69444 GCA_033366665.1 Phoxinus dragarum | reverse complement strand
AGTGCCGGATGAGCAGAAAATGACAATAGCCTAAAATGGAGATGTTTAGAAACCAATGGAGACGACAGCACAGAATAAAGCCGCTCATACCAGCCTCCTAGAGTAACCCCAGAGTGCAGTCTGGACGATGGGGCGGGGCGACACTTTGGGGCGGGGCGACACGTGTCGCTCCGCCTACCAACAATTTCATTGGTTTATAATACAGCAATCTTATTGGAGTAGACACTTGAGGCATGAGCATGCGCATTCCTTTATGTACGAGTTTATGAATGATCTTCTATCTACGCAGTTTCGCGCAGTTTGGCCGTAGGCTACTACGTTGTCGCATGGCGATTTCAGTAATGATCAATTAAATAATGTTTTTATTAACTTAATACGACTTAATAAGTTAAATGAAGTTACTGTACAACAAACAATAACAATCCCTTCAAGGCAGACGGCCGTGTGCTGCTAAATATGGGGAACGAATTCTTCATTCGTGGCCACGATACCTAGGTCTATATCAAGTGAAGTAAAAAAAATGTGTATAGCGCTCAATTCACATCGTTTTATAGCAGCTTTACAAACAGTAATATAGGCCTAAGCATTCATATTGAGCCGTTTTAGAGCTGGGCGATATAAATAAATATGTTGCTGATATAAATCATACGATGTTTTAGATTTAGCTAAATTATATTTATTAATTTACCCAGCAGCAATGGCACTTTAAGTGAGCAATGATCATGACTGCATTAAATTACTAGCATTGCAAGGAGAGATCGCCTATTAAGCTGATAGTAATATTTTCCGAATGTCATGCAGTGCTGCGACATTTTACATCATTAATTTATGCTTCTTCATTTTTCCATTATAAATAAACTCGGGGTTTTACACTACATAATGATAATTCACTGTATTTCAGTAAGACACAGTTCCGAATGTGACAATAAGACAATAATAGGCTACCAAATAATACAAGCCCTGGCCATTGTTTTTTTTTTTGTGTGTGTGTGTTTTTTTTTTTTTTTGCGTACAACGGGAATTTAAAAACCTGCAGTGCTGAAAAGTGGAAAAAAAAAAATACTAAAACAGATAGTATTATTATGTCGATCTATAGCAAATATGATTATTTATGTGCTCAATTTAAGTAAGTAGGTATATAAATAAGTAGCTATTTGAAGTAGGCTGTTAGGCTATAGGCCTATATGCACAGATTTACAGCGGTGATTTTTTTAAAATAGTTAGGCTAAAGATATAGCCTATGCCAGTGTTAATATTTGAAACTATTTTTAACAGTTAAACAACAAGGACATATGTGTTTGCCATTAAACATTTTATTTGCACTTTGTGCCAAAAAATGCAAGCATTGGAGAACAAATCTCGTTAAAAAATCAACAAAAAACGGACGTGCTAAAAAATCAGAGCACTAAAATCAGCTGCTTGCGTTCGGGTTTGTCCGATGTCTTTCCTTTAATACAGCGATTTATCATAATTTGCGTAAAATCCAGAGTTTGAGCTGATCCACCGACCGACCTGGTGGAAATATGAAATGGTGCTGTCGGTGCTGTCACCAAGCGTTCGTTTTTAAACAATAACTTTGTCTATTCTGTGTCTTAACAATAAAACATTATCCAATAGATCTTAACTAAAATTACCATGGTAAACCGATAATACGATTAGAGTTAGAATTTAATATTTCTTTAATATGGACAAATCATTCACAAAAATAGTACATAAAGAATGCGCATGCTCAGGCTTGAATCAGGCCAATAAGATTGCTGTATAATAAGCCAATTAATTGGGGGTGGGGCGGAGCGACACGTGTAACCCCGCCCCAAAGTGTCGCCCCGCCCCATCGTCCAGACTGCACTCTGGGGTACTACGCCTCCTACGGGTCTGCCGCTACGGTTCTGTCATAAATATGACAACATCTGTATTGCAAACTCCTCCATGTTGCAGTTGTTGTTGGCGTATGCCTACCAACGCAATATCATTGCCATAGAAACCAATGCAGATATTACGGAAAACGAAAGAACGGCATGGACACACAAATCGGATCTGAACAGTTGCGATACACAGTGTGGACATCAATAATTTTTAGATCTGATTCCAATCGCATACACAAATACTGGATTTGGACTGACAGTGTGAACGTAGCCTAAGATATTGCAAACTCAGAAAAAATCTTGATGGTCTAGTCCAGTCACTGCTGTGTTTCTAAAGATAGAAAAGCCAAAGTTCACAAACCAAAGTCTTTGTTTTTCTTCCCTGTATGCTAATGTCTTAGTAATTCAAGATCAAATGAGATGTATTCGCTTCATTATTACTATTGCTCATATTTTGGGTTAGGTTTTGAACAAACTTTTGAGCAACAGTCATGAACAATACCTCAAATTGTGCTGTTTGTTGGGTAGATACGTGATATTTCTTTTCCAAATAATCAGCCATAAGATTTTCATCTGGTGGATGAAAAAAAGACCATAAATTTACACTTTGGTTCAGTAAACCTTTGCCCTTCTAAAACCCCTGATCGCTTGGATTCCTATTGAAATGAGTGGATTTTGCCAGCAAAATTTCACCAAGCAATGGTAATGCCACTTTTTTGTCAGCCACCCAAAAACCCAACCACTTAGCGGCACCCAGGCAACCACACACAACGCCCCTCACATTTTCTTTATGAAAAAGTACAATTATTTGCTTTTCTTGTTGTGCTTCAGGTGGGACTTTTCCGCAAATCTGGAGTGAAGTCTCGTATTCAGGCTCTCAGGCAAATGTGTGAAACCTCCCCAGAAAATGTGAACTACGAGGATCAGTCCGCGTATGACGTGGCGGACATGGTCAAACAGTTCTTCAGAGACCTGCCTGAGCCTCTCCTCACAAGCAAAATGGGCGAGACCATTCTCCACATATACCAGTGTAAGCATTTCCTGTCTGTTACCAGCTCATGTGCACAAATACTACATACAGTACTTTCAAATCTCTAACAATCTCTACTGTACTTCCATTCTACCCAGATGTCCCTAAAGAACAACGCTTACAGGCTGTGCAGGCAGCTATCATGCTAATGGCCGACGAAAACCGTGATGTCCTGCAGACACTGCTGTGCTTCCTAAATGATGTCACTTCCTCTGTTGAGGAGAACCAGATGACCCCCATGAACCTGGCAGTGTGCCTCGCTCCTTCTCTCTTCCACCTCAACATCATGAAGAATGATAACCTGTCGCCTAGGTAACAGAGTTCTGTTTTCAGTGCATTCCAACACATGTGCTCTACTTAGAAAGGGTGAAACTTTGGTTTCATCATTGTATAGGAACTATAGGATGATATGTGTGCTTTGTCATTAGGACTCCATGGCCCTAAGGTGTCGTGAGAAGGCGTGAAGGGTTTTATTAACTCAATGTACAAACAACTCCCACATCATTGTGTCGAGTAATGCTCCCTAATGAACACAGAGCAGACACACTTCCCTGAGGGCCAGAGACAGGAGGAGGTGTGGAGGGCGTTTTAAAAGAGACGGGTAGTTAAGCTTTACCTCAGTGTTACCCAGACTGGGCGAAGGGGGGTGGGGGTATTAGGAGACTTCTTCATAATGTATAAAGTGTACCATGAGAGATGTTTAGGTAACATTTTATTTGAATGTCCCTACGTTACATGTATTTACTATAGTAATGACTATAAATTAGACATAATTACATGATTTTACAACTTCCACCTAAACCAAACCCTAAGCCTACACTAACCCTATAGTAAGTACATGTAGTAAGTACACTAACCCTATAGTAAGTACATTAATATTACTCAGTGCTTAAAGGAACACTCCGAGTTTTTGGGACTTTAGCCTATTCAACTTATCCTCCAGAGTTAGATAAGTCCATACATACCTTTTTCATCTCCGTGCGTGCTATAAGTCTGTTTGACGCACCCACCGCTAGCCTAGCTTAGCACAAAGACTGGATGTAAATGGTTGCAGCTAGCATACTAATCCAAATAAGTGACAAAATAACGCAAACATTTTCCTATTTACATGTTGTGATTTGTATAGTCACAGAGTGTACAAAAACAAAGTCACATGAGACACAGACATATTTTAACCGTATAAATACTGGGAACTATATTCTCTGAAGGCGAAGCACTGCTACTTGGGCGGAGTGATAACCGCAGCACCTGAGACGCGCCGTGGTGAGGAGCAGAGAGTTCGTTCAGAGCGCGTCTCAGGTGCTGCGGTTATCACTCCGCCCAAGTAGCAGTGCTTCGCCTTCAGATAATATAGTTCCCAGTATTTATACGGTTAAAATATGTCTGTGACCATTTACATCCAGTCTTTGTGCTAAGCTAGGCTAGCGGTGGGTGTGTCAAACAGACTTATAGCACGCACGGAGATGAAAAAGGTATGTATGGACTTATCTAACTCTGGAGGATAAGTTGAATAGGCTAAAGTCCCAAAAAGTCGGAGTGTTCCTTTAAATGTATAATTACACTGTAACAGGGACACATTAAAATAAAGTGTAACCAATGGTTTTCATTGGTGTAATCGTTTGTTTTATATGCTTACAGCCACAAATATTGTGGAAATATAATGGATCACATGGAAGCTAAGCACATGATGTCTTTTATTGCATTCAGGTCTATTCAGAGGAAGTATGCCACTGGGCGGCCGGACCAAAAGGACCTGAATGAGAACCTTGCGGCTACTCAGGGGCTTTCGCACATGATTGCTGAGTGCAATCAGCTGTTTGAGGTACGAGATGCGTGTTCGTCATGTGAATTTTACGTACAAAACGTTTAGCTGATCATTGTAAGCTTTTCAGTATGGGATTCCCTGGAATACATTACCGCTTATAAGTTTGTGATTAGTACGAATTTTTTTTTTAAAGAAATTAATACTTTTATTCAAGGATGCATTAAATTTGTTTAAAATTGACAGTAAAAACTTTTGCATTGTTTTTAAATAAAGGCTATCTAAATGAAAATTCAGCTGTCATTACAAAAATAAATTATTTTTTAAAAGATATTCAAATAGAAAACAGTTATTTTAAATTGTAATCATATTTCAAGATTTTTTACTGTATTTTTGATCAAATAAATGCAGCCTTGGTGAGTATAAGAGACTTTCAAAAACATTAAAAAAAAATACTGACCTGTGACCTCTATTTAAAAGAAATGTCAGTGTTGGAGGACAAAAGGAGACTGTTTTGGTGTGTGCAGATTCCTCAGGAGATGTTCTCTCAGTCCAGGAACTCGTACATGGAAGCTGAGCTGCTGGCGCCCTCTTTGGACGAGCTCTGTAAAAAACAGTCGCAACAGGACGAGGAAGAGGAAGAAGAGGAAGAAAGTACATATCACTCTTATCTGGAGAGCCTGATACAGAATTTGATGAAAGAGGCCAAAGACAAGACCAAAGGCTGGGTGGCCAGATCAAACATCGACAATACTGAGCTATCATTCAAAAAGGTTTTTATTCATTCATTCATGTTGCATAGAATATATTTTAATATTTACTTTTGTAATAATACCCTGTATTACTTCCATAAAAATACTATACATTTAAATTTTTTATTTAAATATATTTATTAAATTCTCTCTTTAACATCTTGATTACATTTGGTGAATTATGAACGTCGGATCAAATTAGTTTGGACAAATAATGTGAATATTGAAATTATAGACAGATAGCATGGGAAGTAGTTCATGGTCAAAAGCCTATAACATAATTAAAAGTCTGAGGGAAGTCTGTTGTCTCGCTCAGCTGGGAGACGGGACCCCGTTGAGACGCTGGCGTGTTTCTGCGGAGGTGGAGGCTCCTCCGTCAGTGGTGCTGAACCGTATACTGCGAGAGCGCCACCTGTGGGACAGTAACCTGCTGCAGTGGAAGGTTCTGGAAACTCTGGACAAGCAGACAGAAGTGTACCAGTATGAGCTGAACAGCATGGCCCCTCACCCCAGCAGAGACTTTGTGGTGCTCAGGTGAGTACAAAAACATCATCTGATCCTGCTTGTGTGCTGTAAATCCGGCATTTTTTTATGTATGTACATTTATAGCACTATACTTTGTATTATAGTGCCCTATTCTGACTGCCGTTATCAATCTTTCTATTTTTTCCCTATTTTTGAAAGTTGTGAAAACACGATCGTGGAGTTTTTCTTTTGTTATTTGAGCAAGTGGGAACACAAAACAATCTCTCATTCACCGCTATAGAAGTTTACCCAACTATGACGACTTCCGCTTCTTACTGCTGGATCCCCCCATTATCAAATATCTGAATGAGCTTAACTGATTACACCATTAAAGCTGTAATAACGGCATGTGCTTCATTTGAGCATCTGCAGCGAGAGCTTTTCGTGCGTCATTCGGTTCTTGTGATTCTCAGAGCGCTGAGGTCGTAAAAAGATCTAGCATTGCCCTGCTGAACAGCTGGGCATTCATGGAGTATTACGGAAAGAGACTCACTGAGCACACTTCTGTTACTTCAACATAAAATGCTTTGAACTGAGCAAATTAGACCACCCAGGTCATGCCCTGAATATCACTGTCAGATTACAGTTTAACATCATTGACAAATAGTAACAGTAATCTGATCGAAGGAAAATTGCATGTTATTTGATCATTAATTGCACTTGGCAGATTGACACCTACATCTCTTGTGTCAGGAACGTCACTATCGAGAGTGATTTATATTGGTGTTGTTTTCTTTTCTGTTTAGGACGTGGAGGACAGATATGCCAAAAGGGGTGTGTGTACTGGTGTCGTTGTCGATCGAGCACGAGGAAAGCCCACAGCTGGCCGGAGTGAGAGGGGTCGTTCTGGATCACAGTATCTGCTAGAACCATGTGGCTCTGGCAAGTCCAGACTCACACATATATGCAGAGTTGATCTGAAGTAAGTGCGTTGAAGACACTACCGTTCATATGTTTGGGGTCAGAAAGATGATATTGATGATATAATGTTATAAAATATCAAATAAATGCTGCTCTTTTGAACTTCCTATTCATCAAATAATCTTTCAAAAATGTATCAGGGTTTCCACAAACTATTATTCAAAAATGTTAACTGTTTTCAGCATTGATAATAATAAGAAATGTGCTAATGAGCATATTACATTGATTTCTGAAGGATCATGTGACACTGAAGACTGGAGTAATGATGCTGAAAATTCAGCTTTGCCATCACAGAAATAAATTACATTTTAAAATATATTGAAATAGAACGATTTTTTTAAGTATAATAATATTTCACAATATATATATATATATAGATATATATAGATATATATATATACGTTTTTTTTTTTTTTATAAATTTTTAACAAAGTTATTACAAAGCTGATTTTTGCTTTGTCATTATGGGATATGGAGTGTAGAATTAATTTTTTAATTATTATTTTAAAGCATTTTAGTGAAAGGCTGCAACATACAAAATTAAAATATGTATAATAAAATTATATATTTTAATATCACATGTGATTTGTTCTTTAATAAAACAGACATGGTTGTGATTGTCTTTAAATTGTTTGTTTTATTTGAACAGGATTATTGCTCTGGTTCATTAGAAATTCCTCGTTGTGAAGTACTTTCTCGAAGCATGTGTAATGAATGCTGTACACCGCAGTACACTTACACCTCACTAAATGCTGTATATTTGCTTGCTGTTCCAGAGGAAAGTCTCCAGAGTGGTACAACAAAGCTTTGGCCATCTCTGTGCTAGCGAGGCCGCTCGCATCCGCAACTCCTTCCAGGCTTTGGATCCCGAGGGCCCAGAAACCAAAATCTGAGCCGGGCTACGTGGAGTCAGGCGTGAGGGAACTGGGATATGTAGTTCAACGTCAGGGCAGATAGTCACAGAGAACGAACTTCGAGAGATTCACGACGGAAGACGAAAGCCAATGGAACAGTTATTTGTGTTCTAGCCCCCCCTAAACAACAACAAACTGCCATGTCCTGTTGGTTTAATAGACTGTGGATCATTGGGATTCATTTTAGTGTTTTACCCCTTATAGGGCATTTAATTTAGTCCGTTTTATTTCATATAAATGTATGCAGCTGTTCAAAACTGCCACTTTTGAAATGGCATTTGTTGTGTTTTGGGGCATGCGATTAGAGAAGAGAAAAGATGGACAGAGAAAGTGACAGAGACAGACTCCAGCGTAGCCATAAAGCCATGCCTATAAAAAAAAAGTCATAATGCTGCTTCCTGTTGTCCAGTCTTTACCACAGCAGACAGCTTTAACTAGCACCTTCAGAGCTTCGCTTACAACAAACAGATGTGGATGACAAGACACCTCATGCTAATCAAAACACAGCAGGTCTGGTTTAGTTTTACCAAGCACTTCAAATTTAGGTACCTTATTGTCTAAACATTAAACTCTGCATTTAGGTGTTTTATCCTCATTTGAATGAAGCTAGTGTTACAGTGACTATATTTTTTAATCTAAGATTGTACCCTGGTGACGTATTGTTGTGAAATATTTACTGACAAGCCCATATTATTTCTAAGTTCTGTTGAAATATGTTGTTTATCGTTACATTAGTCTTTGATTTCATTCACTGTTAAGCAATAATGTATTATCGTGATACATGCACCAGTACTGTGCTCTTCTGACAATGCAATATGATTTAAGATGAAAAATCAAACAAAGTTGTAAATAATATAGGCAATGCTAATGATTGTTGCAATTATGGATTATTATTATTATTGCTGCTGCTGCCATTGTTATATGTCGCTGTCACACTCTACAATGTCTGGGACATGAATTCATTTCACTGCTTCTGAGAAGCATGTCTATTTTATTCACAAGCTGTACATTTGTGTGTGTTTGTGTATAAATGTGTAGATACAATTCCGGTTGTAAATTTTGTACAAAAATGAGGCTTATTGGCAGGTTTATCTGCATTTATGCTCAGTTATTTTCCTCATCATATCAATATTTTGCTTGAAATATCATTGCAAGCTGGTTTAATCAGCTGGCTTGTTCAGTGCTGTTTTGATGGGGAACTGTGTATTTGGGATTGACTTGAGCTCAGTGACAGGAGGAGGGCGATATGTTGTGGCTCCAAAGGTAGTTTTTGAACAGATAACCGGGTGGTTGAAGTTCCAATAATTTGGAAATGTGAAAAAATAAAACCTCAATATAATAATGTTTTACTGTTTTCAGTATTTATTTGTTGTGCTTGGGACATATTTTGTATTTACTGAATTTATTCTGCCTCGTTGGTCAGTCCAATAGTCGTGTCATAAATATAGCGTAACTTACTCAAAACATTAATGTAAATGGGATCTAACTAAACCGAATCGCACAGGCTGAATAAAAAGGCTAACCACCAGAGGGCAGTGTGGATGCACCACAGTAGCAGTGGATGCTTGGCGTCGTGGGTGCAGGTATGTTTGAGTAATACTAACAAACAAACTTAGACATTTAGAGGTCAAAGAACTATTCAATGGCTTATGAACAACATTGCCAGTAAATAGCTGTGATTGTGTTTTCTCCTGGGTCTGCAGAACCCGAGAGAGTCTCAAGAGAACTATTGATCCACGCCATTTGAATAACACGTGTATACACAGAAGTATGAAAGTCAGAGGACACTCACTGCGGGCCATACATCATCATTAGGGAGCAAAAAAGAAGTGGCGTATCTTTTAATACAAAAGAAGGTCAGATTTCATAAACATTGTCGACCACAAGCTATTCCTTCAGGAGTGATTTCAGATGGCCTGGGTTTATTTAGCCATTTAACAAGTTTCGCACTTTAATTTAATTAAAAAGAACTGAAAGTTGTATGCGTACTTGTCTACTAAAGGCTACGTTAAATAAGTAGAAAGTCCGAGTTTTTATGAGATTCTTAAAGGTGCCATGTGTAAAAATTGAGGTAAAAATATCCAAAAAATGAGCTACACGCATCAAAAGAATGAGAAGAAATAAGGGCAATGATGTCATTAAAAAAATGTCAAGTTATAGTGCTGCAGAGATATCAACCTTAATTAGCATTAGCATTACTAGCCACGGCCCGACAGGTGTTGTAATACCAGTTTCGGCCATGGGAGGCGGTATGCGGGGCACATAACCACCAGCCAACCTGCAATACACGAATAACTCGCACGGCTTCTGGGCGTACTTGAACCTGATGTCAATCGTGTGGAAAGTAGCATAGACAGTAGGAAAGTACATTCCACTACTTCATTTCAATTCAGGGAAGAGAGCGGAAGGATGGCTGAAGCCTTTGGCAAGAGACCCCTACAACCACCGCGCTCTGAAGCACAAATCAGATCAGATAAGAAAATGACCGCTCGTCACGGTCCGGGCTCGAAAGCGCGGGGGACGGCGAGCGAACTGCAGCGCATAGCCCTGTTTTACAACGTTCAGCACCCATTCTGACACGCCCGGGATCGCTCCCCATGCTTTCGCACGCATATCTAGGGGCAGAATGGTCTCCGTGTTCTGACCGCCGCACTGCGCGGGTTCGAGAAACTGAAACGGAGGTATCAACACGGCGCGCGCGCCCTTGTTGTCTGAATATTGCTGCTCGCTGACGACAGAAGCCGGCTGTTTCACATTCAATGACTCGGTCGCTAAGGATGGAGAACAATTTGTGGCGCGAACAGGTCATTTGTAGCCTACTGTATCTTTCAACAGTGTTCGTGTTTTTTTTTACTATAGTAGAAATGATCGGTTCACGTGCGCTGTCTGATGTTTACTGCATCACTCGACATGGAGAGTTTGGGTAAAGTAATAATTACAAGAGCTTCACGGTTATCAGATACAAGCATTCAACTGCCCTGTAGTATATATATATATATATATAAATATAGGTTATCTGTGTTTGTGCACGTGATATCAGGAAGCAATGTAATAACGTTACCTGTAATACACACATGATGGCGATGCGCAAATCGAGTGTGTGTGTGTGTCACAAATCATTATTGTTTCTTCAACTTATTAAAATATCTTACTTTACTGCAACTATCTGTTTCTGCTTCTTTATCATATTTATAGTGTGTGATTTATAAAATACCATATCCTACATCACATATTTTGATATGTGAGGTATACTGCCCCCATCTGGTATGGAATGTGGAGTATGACTTGATTTTTTTTGCCAGACAATTAGACATGGCACCTTTAAAGCCACGGTAGCTGAGGTAAAGCTTAAAAATAGAAAACGACACACAACTGTGAACAGCTTTTAAGGGTGAGAAAATCTTCCTCACATTTTATAAAATATTTAATCAAATTTCACTCAAAATATTAGAAAAGTATGTCCATTGAAAGTATCACTATATATATATATATATAAGACATACTTTTCTAATATTTTGAGTGAAATTTGATTAAATATTTTATAAAATGTCCATTAAATTAGAGCATTTTTGTGAAAGTCGCGCTTGTCATCATCAATTTGTATAATATATCAGTCATCCCCCACCCTGCTTTCATGTCTGCATTAGCATCGCCCATTGAAAATCCCATATGAATCAACCACTGCTCTGCAGGCATGATACAGCGCTGACGCGGTGACCATATCATCATTTTATGACACCTTCATGCTGTCCAGACTTGTTTTGTTTTTTCAGTTGACATCTGACTAAATCTTTCAAAGATTCAGTGCAGATATCCACACAGCCTCAGAGGAAGCCTGGCAGATTGAATTCCAAAAAAACAAAAAGCAATCACTTTCTATAGCTCGGACAAATCCTAGCACAGCAATAAGGTCATTAATAAATAAAAGATCAAATGCGTGAATTATTTATGTTTGTGTCTGAGTGTGTGTGTGAGAGAGAGAAAGAGAGACTATGGGTGTTTTTGCTCTTTGGAGAGAGGATAATGTCTGGTTTGGCCTTTCAACAAAGCAAAACGTGCAAAACATTCCATAAACAGATCTATAGCTTCAATCAGATGGCTTGATTAGACATAATTCTCCTGGGAACAATTCAGGCCCGCAATTAACAATATGGAGCTACAGCCTTCAGCTAATTACTGTCTTTCTATCAGACTCCTTTGGAGGAGGATTTTTAAAAAGAGAGAGAGAGAATCTTCCAGAGACATGCAGCATGACCTCACTTTCCCCTCATGTCCTGTTTATTTCTGCTTCTCATGCTTTAGAGTTGACAGTGTGTCAATTTGGTGGCTGGATATGGTCCTAATGTAGATGTATATGCAGAGAGTGAGAGAGAGCGAGAATCAAAGATGCATACATCTAGAGAAAAAAATACATGAGTTATGTGTACAGCCCCAGAGAGACAGAAAGACAAAAAAAGAGAGAAATTCAGTTGCCTTGGCTACCATTTTGTTCATGTCACTGACTTCCTCACTATCTCCTGGCCCCTCTAGCACTCTCGTCTATCGTCTTTTCTTCTTTTCTTTTGTTTCTCCTTCCATTTTCCACACAATACACTGGCTATCTGGATGACAGGATTGCAGGGGAGCTCAGCGTCTTTTTTTCTCATCAGTCGGATAAAAATCCGAATCATTTTTTTCTTTATCACTCTATTGTTATCGTTTTCTCTTCCAAACCACACAACCTGTCTTGTTTAGTTGTTCTCATTTACTTTGATTTGCTGTTGTATCTATCTTATGGGATGCTTGTTTTTCAGGTATTCATCATTTTAATATAATATCAGGTCTGAAAAGTCGATTCAATATGTATTGTTTTTCCACAACAGCAACTGTGCCAGTCTACTTTTTATGTGGCCTATTTTTCTCATTCTTCACAAGTATTTTTCACTTTTATTTTTCCCATAGGGATTTTTTTTAAAGTATTGGAAAGAATTATAAGCCATGAACCAAACCAACCAGCTATGAGGTGAATCACAACATTACAAACAAAAAAGTAGCAAAAACGTTTTTTGCAAATCTGACAAAAAAGGCAAAGGTATAAGCAGTGCTGGGTTGTAATTGATGTAATCTGGATTACCTAATCAGATTACAAAATTAAATACTTGTAATTTATTATATTGCTTTTTAAAATACTCAAAATCAGAATACTGTTACTTTTTATTGATTACATGATTACTTAATAATCACAAAATGGCAGTAAATTAATCCAAATTAATTTCTCCCTAGTTGTTCTTTTTTATCTTTAGAATTTTCCTTTCTCAAAAGTTTTATGGAATTGCACACACAGACCGGCCTAGTCATGTGACTAAAATTACATGGAAAACTAAGAGGCCACAGAGCATAAACAAATAAAATATTGAATCTTTTTTTTTGTTAATGTAACGGTCCCCAGCTGGAGTGCCCTTGAGAGCCACCAGAGGGCACTCCATATCAGACTATTATCATTCCCTCACAAACTACATTTCCCATAACTCACTGCCCGGACTCATCATCACTGATTGCATTCACTTGTGTCTTATTACCCTGTTAGTCTCAGCCTATTTATACCATGTTCACTCATTCACTCACTGCAAAGTTTTTGTATGTTGTTGCACTGCATTTCCGAGGGGTTTCCCTGGTTTCATGTCTCTTTGTTTTTGGATTTCTTGCCTGTTCTGTGGATTACTCTTTCGCCTCTGACCCTGCCTGTTTTGTTTGTTTGGACTGCCTACCTGTGTTTTATATTGGATTACATGTCTGGATTGCCCCTTAATTAAAGCTGTATTTAGATCTCAACCTTCGTGTCTCGGAACAGTTCGTAACAGAAAACTTTGCCATGCACAGATCCAGCAGCCGAGCAAGACCCAGTGTGTCCCATGATAGGGTCATGGAGGCCGCGCCTGAACTATCTGGGCCACCTGAAGGGCCGTCTCCTCCTTGGCCGCCTGAAGGGCCTGCTCCACCTTGGTCGCCTGCACCGCCTGCTCGTCCCTGGTCACCTTCATCGCCTGCTCGGCCCTGGTCGCCTTCACCGCCTGCTTGGCCCTGTTCGCCTTCAACGCCTGCTCGGCCCTGGTCGCCTTCATCGCCTGCTCGGCCCTGGTCGCCTTCTCAGCCCTGGTCGCCTTCATCGCCTGCTCGTCCCTGGTCACCTTCATCGCCTGCTCGGCCCTGGTCGCCTTCACCGCCTGCTTGGCCCTGTTCGCCTTCAACGCCTGCTCGGCCCTGGTCGCCTTCTCAGCCCTGGTCGCCTTCATCGCCTGCTCGGCCCTGGTCGCCTTCTCAGCCCTGGTCGCCTTCACCGCCTGCTCGGCCCTGGTCGCCTTCTCAGCCCTGGTCGCCTTCACCGCCTGCTCGGCCCTGGTCGCCTTCTCAGCCCTGGTCGCCTTCACCGCCTGCTCGGCCCTGGTCGCCTTCTCAGCCCTGTCGCCTTCTCAGCCCTGGTCGCCTTCACCGCCTGCTCGGCCCTGGTCGCCTTCACCGCCTGCTCGGCCCTGGTCGCCTTCTCAGCCCTGGTCGCCTTCACCGCCTGCTCGGCCCTGGTCGCCTTCACCGCCTGCTCGGCCCTGGTCGCCTTCTCAGCCCTGGTCGCCTTCACCGCCTGCTCGGCCCTGGTCGCCTGCTCCACCTTGGTCGCCTGCACCGCCTGCTCGTCCCTGGTCACCTTCATCGCCTGCTCGGCCCTGGTCGCCTTCACTGCCTGCTTGGCCCTGTTCGCCTTCAACGCCTGCTCGGCCCTGGTCGCCTTCATCGCCTGCTCGGCCCTGGTCGCCTTCTCAGCCCTGGTCGCCTTCATCGCCTGCTCGTCCCTGGTCACCTTCATCGCCTGCTCGGCCCTGGTCGCCTTCACCGCCTGCTTGGCCCTGTTCGCCTTCAACGCCTGCTCGGCCCTGGTCGCCTTCTCAGCCCTGGTCGCCTTCATCGCCTGCTCGGCCCTGGTCGCCTTCTCAGCCCTGGTCGCCTTCACCGCCTGCTCGGCCCTGGTCGCCTTCTCAGCCCTGGTCGCCTTCACCGCCTGCTCGGCCCTGGTCGCCTTCTCAGCCCTGGTCGCCTTCACCGCCTGCTCGGCCCTGGTCGCCTTCTCAGCCCTGGTCGCCTTCTCAGCCCTGGTCGCCTTCACCGCCTGCTCGGCCCTGGTCGCCTTCACCGCCTGCTCGGCCCTGGTCGCCTTCTCAGCCCTGGTCGCCTTCACCGCCTGCTCGGCCCTGGTCGCCTTCACCGCCTGCTCGGCCCTGGTCGCCTTCTCAGCCCTGGTCGCCTTCACCGCCTGCTCGGCCCTGGTCGCCTGCTCCACCTTGGTCGCCTGCACCGCCTGCTCGTCCCTGGTCACCTTCATCGCCTGCTCGGCCCTGGTCGCCTTCACTGCCTGCTTGGCCCTGTTCGCCTTCAACGCCTGCTCGGCCCTGGTCGCCTTCATCGCCTGCTCGGCCCTGGTCGCCTTCTCAGCCCTGGTCGCCTTCATCGCCTGCTCGTCCCTGGTCACCTTCATCGCCTGCTCGGCCCTGGTCGCCTTCACCGCCTGCTTGGCCCTGTTCGCCTTCAACGCCTGCTCGGCCCTGGTCGCCTTCATCGCCTGCTCGGCCCTGGTCGCCTTCTCGGCCCTGGTCGCCTTCATCGCCTGCTCGGCCCTGGTCGCCTTCTGCTCGGCCCTGGTCGCCTTCTCAGCCCTGGTCGCCTTCATCGCCTTCTCAGCCCTGGTCGCCTTCACCGCCTGCTCGGCCCTGGTCGCCTTCTCAGCCCTGGTCGCCTTCATTGCCTGCTCGGCCCTGGTCGCCTTCTGCTCGGCCCTGGTCGCCTTCACCGCCTGCTCGGCCCTGGTCGCCTTCACCGCCTGCTCGGCCCTGGTCGCCTTCACCGCCTGCTCGGCCCTGGTCGCCTTCACCGCCTGCTCGGCCCTGGTCGCCTTCACCGCCTGCTCGGCCCTGGTCGCCTTCACCGCCTGCTCGGCCCTGGTCGCCTTCACCGCCTGCTCGGCCCTGGTCGCCTTCACCGCCTGCTCGGCCCTGGTCGCCTTCGCCTGCTCGGCCCTGGTCGCCTTCGCCTGCTCGGCCCTGGTCGCCTGCTCGGCCCTCCCGTCTTGCCGCAGTCTCCAGGCCTTCTTCCGCTCCGCCCTGGCCTGCAAACTTGCCGCAGTCTCCAGGCCCTCTTCCGCTCCACCTCCCTCCTGGACAAATTTAGAGCGTCTAGAAGCCGCTCCTATGAGGGGGAGCCATGTAATGATCACCAACTGGAGTGCCCTTGAGAGCCACCAGAGGGCACTCCACATCAGACTATTATCACTCCCTCACAAACTATATTTCCCATAACTCACTGCCCGGAATGTGCATTCACTTGTGTCTCATTACCCTGTTAGTCTCAGCCTATTTATACCATGCTCACTCATTCACTCACTGCAAAGTTTTGTATGTTGTTGCACTGCATGTCCAAGCGTTTTCCCTGGTTTCATGTCTCTTGGTTTTTGGATTTCTTGCTTTTTCCGTGGATTACTCTTTTGCCTCTGACCCCTACCTGTTTTGTTTGTTTGTTTGGACTGCCTACCTGTGTTTTGACCTATTGCCTGTATATTGGATTACGTGTCTGGATTGCCCCTTAATTAAAGCTGCATTTGGATCTCAACCATCGTGTCTCGGAGTAGTTCGTAAGAGTTAATGTTGTATTTTGATTATTTTTGTTTTCAAATGATTTTTATAACCCTACATAGGGAAATGCTAATGTGATTTGTATAACTCTACATAGGGAATCGCTAATGTAATGTTTAATGAACTTCATGTTGCTAAAACAAATGGAATCATTTTTCTTTCTCTCTTTTATCATTCAGTAATGGACTACAATTTGTGAATATCTACCCACACTGTGTACTTAAAGGCATAGGTCACCCAAAAATTAAAATTAATTTGTGTAAGAAAAATATCCATATTTATATATTGGAATAACATAACTAGCTTCCCAGCAGATGGCCGCATGCATCGATTTGCGGTGAAAGAGTAACCCTTGAACTTGACGCACGACGTAATGACGAAAGTGGTTACCCAGCCCTGTTTGTTTGAACTGCGAGATTCGTCAAAGCTTACGCTACTCCTACATGCCGTAAGTCGATTTGCGTACGGCCGTCTGCCGGAAGCTGGTTCTTACAAAAACGTATCGCTTCAGAAGGCCTTTATTAACCCCCCAGAGCCGTGTGGAGCACTTTTATCATGGATGGATGCGCTTTGATGGACTTCCCAAAAAATATACGACCATTCACTCCCATTATAAAGCTTGGAAGAGCCAGGACATTTTTTTATATAACTCCGATTGTATTTGTCTGGAAGAAGAATGTCATATACACCTATGATGACTTCAGTGTGAGTAAATCATGGGCTAAATAAAATTTTTGAGTGAACTATCCCTTTAATGGCTTTAATGAATCGAATCGAATGATTGTTGATTGTGTAGGGTGAACTCAGGTAAATTGGGACACAGTTTGCCATTGAGATGACTGGGAAAAGATGTCTTAATTATCTTGTATTAACCCAATAAACAGAGCGTAGGGAGACGTCATTCGCAGGCGGGTGCTAGAATTCTTTTGATGAGTTTTGCTTGTTTCGATTTGCAGAAAGATTTTTTTTTTAGAAATGTCTTTGGAGAATCATGGGTAATGTAGATATAAGCATATACCATTGATTACAAGCCTTGTAGCTTGTACAGTACAGCACAGTATGACTGACTAACAGGTTATAAATTATTGTTAAAATAACAGTTCCCCATATGGAGAAAATAAATTAGATTTTTTTTCTGGAACCCAACTGTTAAAGTAAAGTATCCAATATGTTCTGATTGGCTGTGATTCTATTGCATATGGCAACATTTTTGCTTTCAGGTACCTTTCGCAATGATATGATTAAATTAAGCCCACAAGTTTCTGTTGGTTACTACTAGTTGCTTCTACTCAACAACAGTATCCGGTTTTCACAGTCTGGGCATAATTGTGTTGCTTCTCATTAGCATAAAGTAATACTCATCTCTTTAGCTTGTTGCTTGAAATCGTCTGATTGAAAATGAACGAGTTTGCAATTTCAAAAGTGTGAACGCATCTACATTGTGAACCGAGAAAATACATGTTGCGCACCTGTTTAGGATGCACGATTGTGGGCCAATGAGATTCAGTTGTGGGCGGGGCTATTCCATCATGCAAGAAATACAAACCAAGCATGGTGATTTTATTGAATTCAGGATTCATCTCATCTACTGGCCCATGACCCATTGTCCTGTCTCCGTTTTCACCAACTGATGGCTTTTGTTCAATAGACGCACACATTTAGCTTGCGCGCGTATGTGCGAACACACTTTTCTCTCCCATAAAAACAGTCAAGCTGTCTCTCACACTGTGGCTGTGTGCTGTCAATGACGCAAGTAGCATATTAAATCATTTTCTAGGAAATGTAAAGCTATTTACTGATTGTAATACAAGCCTTAAAGCTGGCATGTGCCTTTATGGGAGACCTGATTTAAAATAATTTTAAAAAGCTTTACAGCATAAAAAAAATCATATTATATATGTATATGGAGATATGAATCTAGAATCTAAATTCTTATTCCAATAGTATGCCATGTGAAGCTTTCAGTTTAGGGATAATAGAAAATGCATTCTTGGAATCACAAGTATCTTTCATCTTCTGCCTGGTTTCTCTGATGACTGCCTTTCTCTCGGGCACACGCGCACATCCTGTGATTCACATCCACTCCAGGATGTGACCAATTACTTGGACCTCTCATCAGCAGAACCTTTTACAGATGAGCCTCATCTGTGAGTTCCTGTGATAGCAGGTACTTTAGTCCGCAGGGATGTGTGTGTGTTTCTGTGTGTGTCACATTCACTGGGTTTACAGTCGCTATTGTGTGAGGATATACGCAGCTGTCATGACTGCTCAGAGAATGTGCTTGTTATATCCCTCATAAAAATAATAAAAAATACTGTGGCGTGTACAGTGATGGGATCCAAAGGGTGCTGACTGACTCCTATATACATATACCATGGTATTTACTTGGTACTAAGATACCTTGGTATTTACCATGCAACATTTTGGTGATTTTTTGATAGTGAGGCCTGAACCCTTTTCAAGCCTTACTAGAGTAACATTGAATTATGTCATTACAAATCCATATGACGTTCTTTCTTCTGTGGAACGTAGCTGAGTTTTTGAAGAACACTGTGGCTGTTCTATATAATAACAGTAAATGAGGACTGCTGGTGTCAAGCTCTAAAATGTAAAAAAATAAAGCATTAGTAATAACTTGTGATACTACTTCTGAAGTCATACATTAGCTTTGTGTAAAGGAACGTATTACAAACAATAAATGTCAGTGTGATGTCCTTAGAAATGAAGTGACAAACCTGTGTGTGTGTGTGTGTGTGTGTGTGTGTGTGTGTGTGTGTGTGTGTGTGTGTGTGTGTGTGTGTGTGGATGTCACTTAAGTTTAACATGCCTGTTCATTTCTCCTGCCAGTGTCAAGCATTTCACATATATGGACAGGATGAAACGGCAAAGTGACAGCGCTCCGTCCTCTCCCTCTCTCTACTCTTCCTTGCGTTGTCGTTCGTCCTTTTTTCCTCTCTCTCTTTCTCCGCCCCTGTCTGCACCTCTTTCTCCTCTAAGAACATCTCTTTTGGTCACGGTGCATTTTCTCATCTGTTTTCTCTCTGCTTTCAGAGATGAGGCGTGTGATGCTGACAGGCTGTTAGCATTGAAGGAAGTTGCTTCTATTTAAAAGTTCTTTATGAACTTCTCTCCAAACCTGCATTCCATCTTCTTGCCATAATGCAGCATACAAAACAAATATATGATGTACATCTGTGTCCGCACAAGCCAATTCAGTTCCCGTTCACATTCGAAATGGAAACGTACAATGGCAGCTGGGACCCTTCTGTTTACATGCTGTTTAACACACACACACACACACACACACACACACACACACACACACACACACACACACACACACACAAAAGTTATTTCCCCACTGGGACATTGCTGACCAATGATAACCAGCTATGATACCAAAACAAACGTTTTGGTGATAGATAAATAGATTCAAAAATTTTAATAAAAACATTTTGTTGCCTTACTGTAATATGCCGGGATTCATTTTATAACAAATAAATAAACATGCACATAAAATTATTTTCCCTACAATTATGCCCATATTACGGTATGTGTTTAAATGACTTCATTAGCAGATCCGATTCTGATCTTCATTAAGAATTTGCTCTTGAGATGCTGTTTACATTTGCTTAGTGGTTTATTTGTTTTTATATTTGGAAATAAATTTGGCCAGGTTAAAAGCCCTTGATGCTTATATTTCTTGTTTTACAGCCTCTGGGCATTTGCGTGATACATTATACAAGGATGTGTTGAACTCTGGGCCAAATTAAAATAACACCAAAAGATGCCCTGATGATTCATTCGACTAAATTGCACCACAGATGTATTATCAGTGCATTTGCCATATGCAAGGGAAACAATAACATGACTGGAGATGGGATCTTTTGTCTGTATGGCCAGGAAACAACCATCTAGAAACCACATAACAAAGCAATACATAACTTACCAGGTGTCTGGTGCACCACTCGCTTTTTCGTCAGAAAACGTAAAAAAAAAGTTCATTATATTTGGTACGCTGAAATGGTGAGAACGCGTTAGCCAAAAAAACAAGTGTAAAAATGTGAATGTGTAAGTCATGGACTTTAGCAGCTCTTGTGTTTTCTCCTGTTGTTTTGCTCTCGAGTCCAGTGAAGAACAGACCTGTCTGTCAAACCCACGCGCTCTACGGGAACAGGGAGATGTGGGCGAGTGGTGAACGGTGCAGCTATTTTAAACGTAAAGGCTCCTTCCTTCTATCTGAAGCGCTCTTTCATCCCTGATATGGACATAAAGGGGCTTTTCCTCTCCTGTGACAGAAGATGTGCTGCAGAATAGCGCTATGTTTATGACATTCTCTCAGCCAACCAGTGAGAGGCCAAGTCTCAAACTTTTTCTGAACAGAACAGGAAAGCAGCTCTGCCTCACTCTTTACAGTCTTAAAGGGATAGTGTCATCGTTTACTCACTCTCATGTAGTTCCCAACTTGTGTGACTTTCTGTCATTCGTCGAACACAAAAGGCAGAATTTTACAGACTAACAGTTACCATTTACTTCCATTCAACTTTTTTCTTCCATAAATCTCTTACTTCTCAACCCCTCCTTGTCCATTCTGGTATGTAACTAACGGCCACTATTCACAATCTTTTTGACTGGATGCATAAAGTAAAGTCCGTTGTTTCACGTTTCATTCAGAAAAGCCTCAGATTGATAGTGCTTCTCTTATTAAGTAACTTGAATTACTTTTCTGGTTTAAACAATCCCTCCAAATGATGGCAGATATTCTTGTGCAGGAAACCTGTTCAGAATCACAAGCTATAGGCTACTCTGTTTATTAAATTATAAAAGTTAATTAAATACATTACACAATAGCCTACTTTTCCTAATAATTCTAAGATATTGATGTTTTGCCTTCTCGCACTGTCTTTTAGAGTTTAATAGCTTTAACATTCAAAAGTATGTTTTTTAAAGGAAAATAATAATTGTATTCATCAAAAACTCATTAAATTGATCAAAAGTGACAAAGACTTGTAAACATTGTTACAAAAAAAAAATGTGTTGCTTTTCTTTTGAACACTATTCATCAAAGAATCCTGAAAAAAGGGGGGAAAAAATCAGTCTCCACGAAAATACGAAGCAGTATGTTTTCAACATTGATATAACTGCCTTATATTTTTAATTTGAAGTACAATCAACTTGGATGTTGAAGTAATTTCAACTTACATTGCATTAAACTGGCTTAAAAATGAGTTGAATCTTGTATAACTGTATAAAACTTGTATAAAATAAGAAATTACTTTGATGAGTTAAAGCAATGTAAAAACACATGTTGATCATATCATTTTTTACTAGATTAATTTCTGAAGGATCATGTGACACTGGAGTAATGGCTGCTGACACAGGAATACATTACATTACAAAATATAGCTATTTAAATTAAAACCTTGAAAATTTCAATATGAGAGAGAAACATAAAAAAAAAAAAACATCTTAACGACCCCAATTAAAAATACACACAGCATTAACAGATGCTGTTCATGTGTTCTGCATCGGTGTGTCTGAGCTTTGCAGGTTTCCAGTCTGGTGATGGGTGTGAATGCAGACTCAGCCTCCTGTCAGCCATTGTATTGGCCGAAGACTCTTCTTCACTATCCAGCTGCCGGTCCCTTATGTTCCCCTCCTCCTCTGAGCAGAGCCCATCCCCCTCTCCACCCCTCCTCCTCTCCTTCACTCCATATATTCATCTCCCCACCACTAAAAAAGGAATTATGTCTCTCTCTACCTTTTTTTTTATCCTGCTTGGGATGAGATTGCTTGTAAAGGGACTTTTTGGAAATAAGGAAATGACTGTAAGATAAGCAAGTGGAAGTAAAATAAAACTACATCATACCATCTTAAACCGCTTTACCATATTTGCAAATCCAGTTTTTTAAAGTGTTGTTAAGATAATAATAAGTATGGGAAGTGTGATCTGAAGGATTATCTAAGTTTTGCTGTTTTAGGATTGGTCTATAGCAGAATTTTGTATGTCAGCAGCTTTTATCTTTTGTTAAAGATCCTTTCTATTTTGAGAGAACGGGATGCAGGAGTGAGAGAGGAAGAGACAGAGGGAGAAAAGAGAAATAAAGAAAGAGGAGAAGAGAAGAAAGGGGCTGGGGGATGAAGAGAGGGCTTAGGAAAAGCTCACTTTCATTCAGACAGACAGACAGACTTTAAACCGCTAGCCGGGCTTGTGCCAAAATGAGGCAGGACTGGTGTCCTTCTGAGTGAAGGGGAGCTCACGTCCCCATTCACAGCTTTCTGCAGTGCGAAAATGAAAACATCACAATAGCAAGGTTCTCAGTGAAGGAAAACTGTGAGTCTTAGTGATTAGGCAATTGTTTTCTGTGTAGTCTTTAACTCATATTTTTTTTTATTACCAATGCTGATTGAGCATGGTGGCTGATATAATACAATTTAATACAAGCAAATTTGATATAGGCTACACAATTGCCCTTATTTTGCACAAGGGCTTTTTCTCATTAACAATAAGGGTTGAAATTCAAATTGCACTTATTTTCTCCAGCAGTGGATTTGTATGCTGGCTTCACAACATATATTCAAAAGACACTCAAAACAGCAATAATAATATGCAAAATTGCATTTATTTATTTATTAATTTATTTATTATCAAGGATTTTAGCTCAGTAAAAAAATATATATTCAAAAGACACTCAAAACAGCAATAATAATGTGCTTTTTTTATTATCAAGGATTGTCATATTTATTATCAAGGATTTTATAAAAATAAGGGTCTAAAGTCCAGGTAGCCTATACTTCTCCAAATTGTTTTTCTTTCTTTTGGTTATAATATAAGTATTGGCTGCCATGGAACAACTGTTCTCTTACAACTGTTCATTGCATGAAAAAATGTTGGAAACACACACACACACACACACACACACACACACACACACACACACACACACACACTGTGAATGCATATATATATATATAGCCCCCACCACCATATATAAAGTAGGCTATATAAAACAATTTGGAGAAGTATTTTATTTATATATATCGTGTGTGTGTGTGTGTGTGTGTGTGTGTGTGTCATCCAATACTTATATACTTATAATACCAATACAATAATGTAAGTGTCTAGGCACAGAAAATAGATAGTCTTTAAAGTTGTATGTTCTCTGTGAAAGAGAATGTCACATTATGATTACATCACTGCGCTAAGGCATTAGCCTATTTACAATTGTTCAACGGTCCAAAATAATCCCACTCTAATTTTGATAGTCAACATAACATTAATCTGATTTGCCTAATGCTGAGACACCTATTAATGGGACTCGCGCACGTGCTCCTGCTTGGCTAGCACCTTTTGATTGACAGTCGGGCAGCAGCACGCAGGCGTGGTGAGCGCTCCCGCAGACAGGGGGCGTCAATATGGCGTCCTGAGAAAGACAACACAGCCCGACACCGCACCGATCTTCGGCTGACATCGGGATTCGGGAGGAGAGAGGGACAGTTTCGCCAAACATTAGACGTGATTTCGTTCTGCGCATCCCTCTGAACGGGTTTGGATGTGCACATCGAGAAGGAGGAGAAGGAGGAGGACAGCCTTGTGACACCTGATCGAGAATATTCATTTTTCATCTGTATTTGATGCTGCTGCTCAGTGCTCGGCGATACAAAAGCAGGTGAGACTGACGCGACCGCTCCTTTTTGGGATTCTGGTCGGAAATGTCGAGCGAGAAACCGGTTTTAGCACCGGGTTCCGCCTCGCTCACGGACCGAGAAGCCCCCCCACCACCAGCACCACCGGGTTCGGGGCAGCAAGTCGTAACGGGCTCCGTTACTGGGGACATGATGGTGTCTGGATCGGGCGCCGTGGTTCTACCGGCCGGGGTGATAAACCCTTCGGTTCCGATCCGGAATATCAAGATGAAATTCGCCGTGCTCATCGGTTTGATCCAGGTCGGGGAGGTTAGCAACAGAGATATCGTGGAGACAGTTTTAAATCTGGTAAGCATCTGCATACAGTCTATTAAACGCATGTTTTATTTAGCGCGAATGGTGTTTTTAAAGATGATGTCATATGATAATTTATATTTCTTGATAAAATGCACTAAAGCCAGAAATATTCCCCGGAGGAATGTCACCCTGTCTTTTGTTGACATCCCATTCAGATTCATTACTACCAGCTTTGCTTTAGGGTGACAAAATATCGTACACGTAACGTCATAATTCATTTTCCCTGCGTACTATCACGAGTGATCGCTGCGTTTGTTTGCTGTGCAAAATTGACAGCGTATCAACACGCCGGCCTGCAACAATGACTCGCCAAATAAGGGAATGCATCTTTCGTGGAATATGCTGTTAGATTAATAATCCTGGTCTAGACGACATATTTAACACTTGTCTTATGTTATCAAACGAAATTTACGAATATGGGTTCCGTTTTTGATATGTAAATATGACTGGTGGGTAGATGTTACGCGACGCAGGAATTCATGGATTAATTCTCATAGACAGCAGTGTGGGTGTCATTAATATTCAGGGCGCGTTAACGTGTCGTCTGTGGTTCTCGTTATTTTTAAGCTATTTGTAATAGTGTGCTGTGTTTGGCACCTGTTTCTGTGTCCACTCCGTATATGTTCGATATGGCTGCTGTTTTTGCTCGTGGAGGCCACAGGCTGGTAAGCGAGGTGGATTAAAGCGGGCTTTAACTGAATTCTTGTTATGAAACGGCTTAGAAAACGCATTAACACAGATTCAGCAATGCCTGCTGCATGGGATGCTGGGAGGATCTTTGTTTTGAAGGAAGGGATGGAGATTTCTTTACCGACGTCCTTATTAATAATTACAATTGGCCGCTCGAGCCAGGCCTCCTTAAAGCTGTATGAAACGTTTTTACATGCTACAATTAACGTTGCAGTCAGGTAACGTTACAGTTAAAAAAAAGTAATAGAAATCACACCTCGGATAAAAAGGTAGCCTATTATAGCTAATGTGCTTCCTACGAAAACAAATAAAAATGAAACGCAGTGAACATACGTGTCAACGTTTTTATTTTCTTAAAACAAGCAGTTTATAAACTGTCTTAGTTCAATGGCAAATACGTGAACTTCACAAATTAGAAACATTTCACCTAGGTAAATTGCTAGTTCATCTTTATGACTGGAACTGGATGTTTGAATGGGCGAAAACACGTTACAAAATAGTTGAGCGAAGACGCTTTTACCTCAGGACAAATTATATTCACTTCTAAAAAGTTTTGAAAATACATTATGAGAGTAATGTCTTGAGGATTGTTTTGGTGTTTAGTTACGAAGTAGGCATATTATAGTTAGTAGGCCTATCAGTTCCTTCTAGCAACCTCCAATGTTTCTGCAACCTTGTGAAAACGGATTTATCACGTTATCCATCTCGACATCTGTTCAAAAATGTTATCGAAACCATTCCACGACATAGCAAAACGGCTTGCTGGGTAATTATATGCACTATAGAGACCGTAAGCGTTCGATTTATAGTCACAATTGGTGTTTACTCTTTAATAGGAGGCGTCGGTCATGGTGTTTCCGTCGGGTCATTAGAGTGCTGGGTGTTTAGAAACATGTCAGTGGTGATTCCAGTGAAGGGATGCTGCAGCAGTTGCTCTATGCGCAGGGATGCAGAGTTCCTGTAGCCGTGCATGTGGAAGCAGGTGGTGGAGAAGGAGGAGGAGGGTGGGGGTTGCTGCAGTGGTGATGTGCTCTGAAACCTCGAGCCAACGCGATTTAAACCGAAGAGAGTAGCGCAGCACCACCGAGGCGGTTCGATCTCTTTCCTAGCTGGAGCTACTGGCGGGTCACGTGATTCCATAGAGTTGTTCAGTGTTTCAGATCGGTATGAAATACCAACGTACTTCCTGTGTGTGTATGCTGAGCTTTGGATAATACAAAGCGGACGATGAACGTTTTAAACAGTCACTTGCCACCCTGTCAGCTCTTAGCCCTTCTATTGTTTTTTTGGTTAAAATTTGACCCATACAAGTTTTTAGCCTAGTAGTTTTTGTCATGAGAGCCTTTGTAGACTCTGTAACATTGCCAAGAACACCTTAACAAGTGCAACTAGTAGCAAACACATCCTCAGTGTAAGTGTTATATGAAATCGTTTTTCTTTAATAATCTGTGGTCTTTTTTGGATCCATATTTGGAACAAATTCTGATGTTTTACGATTGGCCTTTTAGCAGCTGTAGATAGTAAAAAAAGAAAAATCTATTAGTCAAATTAGAACTGATCTATTAATCAAATTTGAAATGAGGTGCATTGTGGGCCAATCTGCTTCCGTCACAATGGATATTTATTTGTGAAATGCACATTAAAGGTTTCATAACACAGTTACTAAGATTATTGTATTGCAAGTCACCACAATCCATCAGTCATAAAAGCGTTTTACACTAAAGCGAAACCATGTTTTAATTTATTTTAATGTTGCAATGGTAACAACAACTGTAGCAATTATGGTATTTTGGCAGAAATTATGGTTTCCATTGTTTTTTAATGGAGAACGCTGCAGGTTAAAGAACATAGCAGTAACATTGTGCACTAGGGAAAGAGAGAAGCATTGCATGGTGTTTGGCACTATGCCGATACACAACTGTAGGTGGGGTAGACCTTATGTATTATTCAGCTTTGTCTGAAATCGCTGCTTGTGCCTGAGTACAGCAGTATTGATGGATGGTGAATGCCATTTAGCAGAGCAAATGTACCGATCACCTTAATTAATTGGCGCTTCCGCAGGGCTTGGGAGAAGTCTTATGCGTTTCAGGAAAAAAAAGATACTCCGAACAGGATTCACTACTTTTGAAGGCGTTTTGAAGAAGTTTGCATATGATCATGGATTGTTTCTGCCTCGTCTTTTGCCAGTGCAGTTTCTGAGGGCTGAGTTTTAATCAGTGTGCTAGCTAGATTCAAAATCCCATTTAATTTTTCTCCAGTGTCCCCCTACTTGCTATTGAAATTCAGACCAGAGAACACATGTTGTGAAGCACTGCTGTTAGACCCTGAATGTAATTAGACTCGTCCTCAACCTCGTGGCCTTACAGTGGTATGCCAGACATCCCTGCCACCCAGCTTCTGAACAAATGACACACGCAGGAGGTGTTGAGAGGGCTTGATCTGGCAGAGGGATGAAAGAGTGTCCTGTGGCCCTCTTCATGAGGGCAGTTCCTTATAATGTGCCAGACAACATGCAAGCATGCAAATGTACTATAAAACACACATGCTGTAGTTTATTATGAACGATGAGCAGCCTAGCTACCAGACTCAATTTCTTACTGTAATCCTACCTCTGGTCTATTTTCAAATCACTTCTGTTTATGTGTAGAGGGTCACAGTGTCTTTTATTTAGAGTGGATCACAGGAAGACTTCCCTGACTGTATGCAGAGCTCACAGCTCCCTCCCTGTGGATCTGACATAGTTACTATTGTAGTCGTAGCTGCAGTCTTGCGGAGTTCACCCTCAGATAAATCAGGAAACGGGCTTCGTCTTTTTTGGTCGCTGTACTGTATTACATTAATTCTTGTACTGGAAATATGTAGGCTGCAATTATAATATTAGTGGCAATTTGGGTGCGTGGCGAGGGAGATGCAATGTTGTTCATGATACTGTAATTTTATTTGCCTTTCTTTGATGCGTGGTCGTCCTTTACCTCCCGCCATTCAGTTTCTCCTGTGAGAGGCACACTGAGCCAATCTGCTCACTGTCTGTCGTTTTTTCCCCCTCCCCTCTCTCTTTTCTCTTCCCACACGTAACGCACACACATGCACAGACTGCCACCGAGGGCCTGACGTTTAGACTCCCCTGCCATTAGCAAAGCATCATAGTTGCCATGGAAACGGCACCATGGGATTGTGCTGCTTGCTTCCCACCATACCAACTGTTGTCATCTCTTCCCGGCCAACTGGATCTGCTTTGCGATCTGGACAGGAGGATATACAAAGTAGTTTATTTGACATTAAAGCGACTGGCGTGTAAAAGTAGTAAACATTTTAAACCAAGTAAACGAGTTTCATCTTAAAACCGTATCCTAATCAGTGTCAAGCATTTTGTCTGTCCACAATGAAAATGCTGCGTAATGCGAGACAACGCAAACCAATTGGAACATATCTTTTGTTTAATATACTTCCGTTCAGAAGTTTGGGGTTGGTTAAAGATTTTTATATCTTTTAAATAATTATTTTATTATTCTCACCAATAGTCAAAAACATGTAATATTTTGAAATTACAATTAAAAATAATTTTCAGCATCATAACTCCAGTCTTCAGTCACATGATCCTTCAGAAATCATTCTATGCTGATTTGGAGCTCAATAAGCATTTCTTATTATTATCAAAGTAATAACAGTTGCGTTACTTAAAGGGGTGGTTGAGTATGATTTCACTTTTATAACTTTAGTTAGTGTGTAATGTTGCTGTTTGAGCATGAGTCTGTGTGAGGTAAAAGGACACAAGCCGTTGAAGCTCCGCCCCCTGTTCCACGAGATGGAGCTCATTTGCATTTAAAGGGACACAAAAACGGTGCCTTTTTGCTCGCCCTCAAAAAGTTAAAATTTTATTGTGCTATATAAAAATATCTGCGGGATATTTTGAGCTAAAACTTCACATACACACTCTGGGGACATCAAAGACTTATTTTACATCTTGTGAAAAGGGCATTATACCACCCCTTTAATATTTTTGTGGAAACCCTAACTAAATTCTATAATGAATAGAACATTCTAAATAACAGCATTTATTTGAAATAATTATTCATGAAGCTATTATAGACTTTAAACATGTCTTTACTGTCACTTTTTATCAATTTAAGGCATCCTTGCGTAATATTAATTTCTTAAAAAAAAAATCTGAATGACCCTAATTTGTGCGTGTGGCTAGGCTCTCTAGTGCTATGCTAGTCACTTTATCACATCAAATCTAGTTAGAATGTGTTTTAATATTTAAATGTGTGTGTGTGTGTATACATATATATATATATATATATATATATGCTTTTTTTAAACCAGACCTAATGCAAAATATTATATAATGATTGTGACACTGCTTTGAGGTGTCTGTTTGTATCTTAAATGCACATTAAGAACATCTTGCTCTCCCTCTCTTTTTCGTTTTTTCACTCTCTTGTGGCCGAGCTGTTGTTGTCTGTCCAAAGGGATCATCTCATTATTCACATCCACTCTGCAGAATCACCAAGGTCAGGATGCTCTGCACAGTCAGCACAAACAGTCCTTGTTGGCCACAGAGACAGCAGCGCAGCTCTATATCGCTCATTCAGGACGTAGCCATGCATAGAACGGTATGAGACCGCTCTGCGTAACACAAAGTTCATGCAAATCTTCCTAACACAGGATCAGTAATCTCTAAGGTCAAAAGAGCACAGGGGAGCGTGAAATGGCACAGCGCATGTAACCTATAGGATCAATTTGTTTGCCTGCAGAACTAAACAACAATAGAGAAGCGGATATGAAATCAGGCCCTCACAATCAGATAAGCCGCATAATCAATTAATTAATTGTTTACCGTACATTTACATTTCAGGGATCCAGCAGATGTGACAGTAGCTAATGAGTATGTGAACAAAGCCACGGTAATCTTCTTTGCCTCCTACTGTAAGACTGATCTCTTGCTTTAATGAAAGTGCTTGCATTAACCTGTGACAGTGCTGCGTCATCGTTCAACACTGAAAGCTTTCAGAGAGGAGATGTGTGCTCTCTGCCACAGTAGAGTTAAAGTTAAATGGAAATTTGTGGATTTTAGTGCATGTATATTAGCTTTGAAGTCATGTATATGCTAGTATTCATGATGAAACTTGAAAAAAATTCACTTTTAGCTAATGTACACTGTACAGTTGAAAAGTTTGAGGTCAGTAAGACATTTTAAGGTATTTGGAAGAAGTCTCATTCTCACCAAGGCTGTATTTATTTATATATTTATTTGTATTTTACGTATTTACTGTATTTATTAAATCACTTATATTATGAAATATTACTACAAATTCAGGCAAAGCTGAATTTTCAGCATCATTACTCCAGTCTTCGGTGTCACATGATCCTTCACGAATCACTCTATATAACATGCTGATTTGTTGCTCAAGAAACATTTCTTATCATTATCAAAGTTGAAAATGGTCGTGCTGCATAATATTCTTTTGGAAACTGCAAGTTTTTTTTTTTTTTTTTTCAGTTTTAGCTTTTTGTTAAATTGATTCAAAATACATGAATGTACTGCTGAATAAAATAAATTTCTTAAAAAACAAAAAACAATTCTAACTGACCCACATTTCTGCGAATGACAATGTCACTAGAGGCCACTGGATCTAACAAAAAGATTTGTCCTTCCTCCAATATGCCCAAACTTCCTGTTTCAATGTAAATTGCTTGAGCTTGAACGGTAACATCTGTCTTTGTGAAGACCTTGAGACAGGAATTTCATTAAACCTGGCGGTTTCATTAGAGACCAAGTGCATACAGGCAGGGTGCAGCTCCGAACATTCGTCATTATTGACTTCACTCATTAGTTATGTAGATGGAAGTGATTCGTACACTTGTCTGACACGGAGAATGCTTTGTGAGCTATGTATCGGGATTGATTAATTCATAACGGTAGAAGGGCCACTTTTTTCTTCAAAAGTGCTTTTGAGTCATATTCAGGCATACAATTTTTTACTTGGCAGTTCTGGTAAATATGTTATGTATTAAGTCAGATAATCAGAACTGTGAGTTTTGATGTAAAAGGGATAATTCCGAATACAAACAGAAAGATTACTTTTTATCAGCAGTATATTAGGTAGAAAATTATTTGGGATGTCCTACATGAACATCAGGGCTCAACGTGTCTGAATTATGTGTGGTATCCCCTAGGTAATGGTTCTGATGCATTATGTTTGACAAAAAAACAGAAACAACTAGTTGACATTTAGTACGCTTTAATATGCATTTACAAAATTGATGTACACACACAAAGTCATCCGGTTAAGAACTGCATAACATCACTCAGTATGTGTCTGATTTGTTGGGAAGGACGAAGCTGAACATCTGCGGGTCTCACAGCTTGCTGTGTCCATATTTTATCCTCGGGCAGATGGACATAAAGCAAGGACACGGGCATTGATTAAAATCTTGTTAAAGGCAAGCACATGACTTTGCCTGATGTGCAGATTTACTACAATATTCTTTACCTTGAGCTATAATGCTTTTATTGATTTTAACTCAAGACAACTTTGTAGTACTTCCCTCATTTCCCTTTTCACTTATATATAACACATACTTTTTCTCCTGTGACAGAGTGGTGTGTTTTCCCCTCATAACCTTATCATCTTCATGCTTATTTTGACATGTTAGCTGCCCGTGGCGAGCACGACTGTGGGCTTTTAGCACTTCCACTCTTCCTGTCCACACCATGACCACTGACATTTGGATCCGATGTTTTCTCAAAAACTATTAGTGGACTGTAATGTTTTTGCCCAAAGTGAGCCCAATTTCTCTGTGGCTTGTTTCTTGTCGCTGTCCCATTATTAATATGGAACTGGTTGGGTTTATAGTTTTTGTCACATTGTGCCTGGTTATGATGTGTTAGGGCCATTCACGCCAAGGATGATAACTATAATGGTTTAGTAATCATTCTGTTTCTCTGAGAATAGGGAAGACCGCACTACAACTGTAATGATATAACGACACAGGAATGATATCATTGGAATGACTTCCGCAATGATTTTTTTCTAGCTGATGAACAATAAACATTGACAGCAAATCAGAATCCATCTGACTCTAAAGAGCTTGAGCATGTAAATTGTTACAGTAAATTACGGCAGCACTCGCTTATAATAAAAAGAACATTATCATCCTTTGTTGTGGATTTTCAATACTAATTTACCACTATTTGTTTCTTTTTAAACGCATCTTGCCATGAAAATGCAAGCATAGATGTTGGTATGGCAATAAAACAAATAAATAAATAAATAAATCGTCAGTTGGTGTGGATGCTAATATAGTTATCCTCATAATAATCCTTACAGTTATTGTTTTTGGTGTGAACGGGCCTTCGGGCTACATCACTGTCAGCTCCCTTTTTACCAGGTTTAAATCCATATTTGCTCAATATCAGTCAGTGGAGAAAATGAAAAAAATGTCAGAAGATTCATCCTAGGTCTGGGCTAGATGCATAAACATCATCCTTTTCCCACGATTTTCATCTTGACCTTTTATTTATTTATTTAAAAAAGCTGCCACAGTCCACTTGATAAGGTTGCAACTTGGGCAGTAGCCCCTTTCATAAGAGCTTTTCAAATTGAGAGGCTCTTATGAAAGAAGAGGGTTTAAGAAAAGAACTGTAGCATAATTCTAGATCAGACCAGTGTTCCTGCCAATTTCGGAGCCAGTGCCCCATCGTGACGTATTTCCAGCAGCGCTTCACTGTCCAGGGCCTTCTTTACAAAGCTTCCTGAGCACGACTCTTATCTCTGCTAATGAGAGTCTCTATACATGTACATGTAATCTCTATGCTATTGCAGAGCTGTTTTAAAACCGATAAGTTGGTATTGTCTAACATCAAGCTTCTGCACTCTGGGAACAATTCTCTCCAGTATCCCTGATCTTCCTGGATGAGAGCCCAGAATCTGACACCGAAGTTAGACTTTTGAGTCGGAGACAATCATAAATTTGCTTGCGTTTGACGGCAGCTGAATTCTAACCTCAGCGTAAGTGAAACATGTACCGTATGGAGTGTATTTTAACTGAATCATTCCACACTTGTTTGACGCTGTCAGCTGTCCAATGGAAAATAAAGTAAAGTGCTCCGCAGCCATTACTGTTATAGTTATTTTGCCTTGCTTTACTGGTTTTGTGAGGTGGAAAGTTTTGCAGAGGTTTAGCACACAAATAAAGCGTGAATAGAGCTTACTAGGGCTAGGTTGAAAATATAGATTTCTCATGTCTCTTGTAATCGCTCAATCAGGGTTTCAACGGTGGGAAGTGTTTGCTGAGTGTTTGCTGCAAGGTCAAAACAGATTCATTGCTGTCAGAGGCCAGACAATGTGATTATAATGGACAGACCTTTTCATAGAAACTCTTCCTAGTTAAAGCACTCTTTTCCTATAGGCAGTGTAATGGGTTGTACACATTCTGCATACCACCTGGCTCCCAATGTCTTTTTGAATAATCAGAACCTCTTTTGGCTAGACGTGAGGCGCAAATGCTTGGAGTAAGCATAAAAAAAAACAATCAAAAAATAAACTGATAAACTGAATAGGATGGAATGATTCTGACTCCCGAGTAGACCGTCTTTGTCACGCCATCTGATAACAAAGCTCCTGCTTCTGCTGAAATGATTGGAATTGAAAATAGGTTTGATGGGTTTCAGCTGCAAACAACTATGGGAACAATAATAGGACATACAAATGCTTAGTGTGTTCATTGCTACACATTCATGTTTTAATTTTTGAATTAACTGCCATTGCGCTGCGAATGAAACGTAACAGGGTTCAGTTGTTTTGCAAGTAGTTATTTTCCAGGTTGAATTTGGGAATGCGAAAACTGCAATGTCACAATCAAATCTCCAGATAAGTTGGATAAAACTCTTTCTCGTTCCCGATAGTGACATCCAGTGCTGGCAGGAATGCCATGTACGTCCAGGCATTACACAAGCCTCTTGGACGCTGTGATCGGCAGGTATGAGTTGGATAAGCTGTTCTGCATCAAATGAGATGTTCTTGAGAAGAAAATCAGGGCTCAAAATACGCTTATAGCTGTAAACAACTCCCCAAATTGCGGCTTTTATGGGATATTTAAGAGCACACTTAGCAAGTAAGGACCATTGGTGTTATCATTTTGGGTACTTGAGTATCTGTCGAAATATCATACTGCACTACAGGATATCATGGTGCATTATATTCAGGACCTAGATTTCACGCATTAACCTGAAGCAAAATCAGTCAAGCGACACTGCTGTGTTGATACACATTACATTTGCCAAGTTGATTTTGATTCACACACTTTTTTCATTAAATTTGAATCTGATTCAATTCAATTTATTTTTATTCTGAATTTCTGCTATTCAAAAGATTCGGGCTGGTAATTAAAAAAAAAAAAATGTTTTTGAAAGTATTCTGATGGAAAAGCTGAATTTTTAGCATCAGTCTTCAGTGTCACATGATCCTTCAGAAATCATTCTAATTTGCTGATTTTGGAGTTCAAGAAACATTTCTTATTATTATCAAATACTGTTTTGCTGCTTAATACTTAACTGTGATACATTTTTTCAGGATTATTTGATGAATAGAGTCTGAAAGAATATAAATTTAAATCTTTTTAATGTACAAGGTCAGTCTATACTGCCACTTTTGATCATCCTCGCTGAATAGAAGTAGCCTAATCATTTCTTTTAAAACATTATGATGTCCTTTTTGCTTGTACATAAAATAAATTCTCTCAAATATTGCAGTAAATTATACAGATATCCTATGAAATTAACATATGAATTCAATGAGTAAGGAAGGATCCATCTGACTGATTCAAATGGTCTTTGTTTGAGATTGAGTCTTTTTGAATGATTCCATTAAAAGGACAGAATCAAAAAAGTAATTTGATCATGATCAGATCATCAGACTATATAGTGTGCTGTATATTTTTGATTCACTAAAAAGAACTGGTTCATAAGAGTCATTTGTCCGTGAATTGGACTACACTGCTCAAGATTCATGTCACAGTGAACATCTTTTGAGGACAATAACAGGAAAGATGTGTCTCGTATTTATTGGTATATATATGCCTTCACATACCATCACATTCAATTCAGACTGGATTTTATTTATCAATATTGAGAATGTTGTTCAAATGAAAACTGCAATCAATCTGAAAATATATATTTTGCCCCAACTGTAATCTTAATGTGGGGCGAATAGCTGGAAAACGTAGCGGGAAAAAGCAAACCGCACCCTCCTTTTCAGACACCCCACCCAAACAATGAACGCCTCTCCTTTCTCTTCTTTAGATTACACACATCTACCTCTCTTACTGCAGTCACACAAAGGCATCTGTATGCACATTGGCTTGTTTTCTATCACTTGTGAGTGTGTGCGCTGTTTGTGTAAGTCTAACACATCAGTACATGCACGACTAGATGTCCATCTCCTCAAAAGAATTGCTAAAAGGTCATATTTCTTTAATTCAGTGCTTTTCAGAAAAGAGGTTCATTTCTCCATGAGCATGTTCCAGACAGCAGCGGATCTATTATAGAAAAGGGCAGCAGGGAGAAAATATGCTTTTAAGTCCCGCTGTCGAACTGTTCAAGGAGAAGTTACTCGCATTTACTTGCACGTGTCTGTAGACTCTCTCATGCTGCTGGTGGAGTGATTTTTGTTTTTCACGTCTAACCAGAGGCACATTTACACAATAAATGACAAGTGTGTGTGTGTGTAGGGAGATGATAGTAGCCAGAGGCTCGGATTCGTTTTGAGCTCTGCACAGGTATGTAGAGGCTATGTGTCTTTGTTTGTGAATGAGACCAGGGTCTCACAAGCTCTGTCTTTCTGCTGCAAAGAGTTTCGCTGATACTAGAGTCGTCTGGGACACACACACACACACACACACACACACACACACACACACACACACACATTTTTTGTGGTGCAGACAGCCAATTGCATTCTCCACCACACTGCATATGATCCTGGATTTGCTGATTTTTTTTGCTCCAACCCCCCACCACACACACTCACACACACACACACACACACACACACATCTTTCTTGTACTTGGTGAGAGTCATATGAAATTCATGTTGGCCTAGTTTTTTGCCTGCCCGCTGTCTGCACCCGCTAAAAGCAGCATGGTATGTTTTGTGGACAGAATTAAACAGGCTCCAATGATGCTTCACCCCAGCTGGTATTTTTGTTTTATCTAAAGATTCTGCTTAAGGGGGGTCCATGTGACCGTATAAGCCTGACAACATATCGTTAAGTTATTACAAATATAAAAGCATGCTGCAGATGGAATTGATCTGTTTTATATGATTTATTTAAGTAGTGCGGTATGAGTGTATTATCTAGGTCATTCAAATCTGAGGTAAATAGTCATACTATTAGTCTAACCCTAACAATACAGTACAATGGAGCTTTGTTCAGCGCTGAGCAGCAATTTAGTGTATCCTGCAATAATTTAACCACAACAGTTTTGGGAAATATTTAGGATAAATGAACTATATTGACAGGATGTGGCAATTGCTTTCTATAGCAGAAAGGAATTTTTGAAATGGAAAAAAAAAATATTGGACTGCTTTTTTGTGACCATTGTGTTACTATGTATGTAATGCTTAAAAAAAAAAAAAGCATTAAAAAACTGGATGATGGAAAAACTTCCATCGCCCTGAAGTTAAGGAATTTTCTTATTAGTTTCTAGGTACATCTGTGGTATATTGGTGGATATTTTCACATTTTATTTTATAACGTAAAACACATTGGCTATAGCCATAGGGCTATAGCCTACCCACTCGTGAATTTTTTAAAGCTCGTATGCGTCTTTGCTAACAAGTGTTTGATTAGGATTATAGAGGTGGTTGGAGACAGTAAACATCATCAACAAGAAAACTCATATATTCACTAGTCCGCCTTCACAGCACCGTTGTGTTCATACTCGTGCTCTTGCGAACTTAATTTAAACTTTCTAACATTTTAAACAAAGATTGAAAGAGTTGTCAGAAGCGTAGTGGTGGTGACGTTGAAGTCATGCGACCCTGTGTAATTCGTTTATAGCCTAACTTTAGCTTTCTACTTCTGCAGATTGTATTTAAGCATCAAAATGTATAGAAGTTGTGTTAATTGTATATTTTTGGAATATTTTCTGCAATAATCCAAAGCCAATGGAAAAATCCTGTGATGCTAACTTCCGAGTTGGAAAACAATGTCATCACTGCAGCACCCTGTGGTTGGGGTTTTAGAGTTCGTATTTAAGTCTTTCTCTTTTCTTTCACCCTTTTTGGTCACATGCTGTGTTTCTAATTTAGTTCTCCCCCCTTTAGTTAAGGGAAGTTGGACCAACCCTCTGAATTCCTCTTCAGAGTTCACCCAAATCCCTCTAACCGCCACAAGGTCTCGCAGTGGACTCGAACTCAGTCTGGCCCGGTAAAATCTTGTCCTGTCCTCCAACGTGCCCTCTGGCGTACTCGCCGCTCTGACTCACTCTTCGTCTGGCGTTCGTCTGGAAGAGGGAGGGCGGTGGAGAGAGTCACAGAAAGGGGAGGGTTAGAAGAGAGAACGAGAGGCAGCGGTGGAGAGGAGAAGCTTTCCGACTCTTGTTTCCAGCACTGCAGGGCCATTGTGTTGCATGCTGGGGGAATAAACCGCTCAAGAGGGTTATTTAGGACCCACATTATGTTGGTTCTGGTGTGGAGAGCACAGGCCTGCGGGTTGGAAGGGAAAGATAAGCTGGACAAGAGGATTTGAGTCGGCTTTGTGGGGCTGGAATGCTGATCTTTGACTCATTATCACTTTATCACTTTCGATATGTGGAGAGCTCACAAAAAGGGGGTTTGTTGATGTTGAGTCAGATCCAAACACTACATATAAGTTTTATTTTTGCATTTTGGTCTTTGTTACATTCTAGGTACAGTCGAGCTAGACTTGAACTACTGTTGAAATTTGTTTATAGAGGACACTATTAACCCTTAGACCTGTTATAATGAGAAAGAAATGCTTTTGACATTAACGCAAGAGTTTTAATTCATTCACTGTGTCAACATCTACGAATGTCCTCGAATACCGTTTTTTTGTAGATTTTTATCGGTCATGTTCCTTGATTCACCTCAATTTGTTCTGTGCTCCCTTCCCCACTCGGTACAAACCAGCCAACCATTTAATACCACATCGATTAAGGGTAGAAAGTGTTGTTGCAGTCTGTATTTTCATTGCAGCCGTGACTGCCCATGGGCATCTGATCTATAGTTATGGGTAAGCATAGTTCAGAGAAATGTTACGTTCAGCTTGTTTTCTTGTTCAGAAAGATGTTGGGCCCACATCGAGCCCATATTGCAGATCTTCAAACACTCTATTTTGACTCCCAAAAAGGACGATTCCTGGCATACACTTTTGGCGGAAGTACAATATCTCACTTTCCGTCTCTTTGTGTGTAGTCTCTTGTTCCAAGATTAGTTTGTAAAACACAAAGATATGCCTGGCTATCTGGCCTAGTGTCAAAGCCTCGGTTGATGGGATTTCTTTTAATTAGCTTTTTATTTTTAACATGCTAATTGAATCTCAAGGTCACATGTACGCAGTGTTGTTATTGTATAAACAAATTATTAAAAACATTTAAAAAAATGAATAAAGATGAAATAAAAAAAATAACATATGAAAAATGTAAAAAAAAGTTGTACAGCTGCACGATTCTGGATAAATTGAGAATCACAATTTTTTTCTTTTCAAATAGTAATCACGATTTTCCCATAACAGACAAGAGGCAACTAAAGAAAATAATATGCAGTTTACTATAGGTTTTGACAAGCTTTCAATAGCTGCAGTCTATTTAAAATGGTAAATTATATTAAATTAATTTTTTTTTTAATCGGTTTAAATGAATGATTCAATGACTCACTCATAAATACTTTACTTGTTACATTACTGGATGAATCAGTGTTTTGAACGAAGTTAATCTCTCAAATAATTTGCTGCGTCCCAGTTCGCAGCCTTATACTACGCCCTAAAAGAATGTACTTTTTTTTTTTTTTTTAAGAAAAAGTACATACATTTGAGTGTGTAGCAGAAGAGTAAGCAAGCTTTGGGTCATACTACGTCATAATTCTGTTTTTTAATGGACAGCTCTGTCGTTTAGTTACGTGCATCCTGTCACCGTTTAAACTACACCAACAGTCAATTAAATCTTCCACCTTCAATTGAATTTAATTTCCTACCGTTTCGGAGGAATTTGTTTATAGTTAATTGAATCCTCGTCCAATGTGCAATGGGTTGTGGGCAATATTAGCCGTTAGAGTATGATTATAGTATACAGTAGTTTATAATGACTGGCTTCTGGTACCGGCCGTACGCAAGTCTAGTTCTGGTGGAAGAGTGACCTCTGACCCGGCGTATGACGTATTGATGAACGCGGAAGCACAGAGGATAGAGCAAAACAAAACACCGGTCTCGAATTAGAAGTTTAAAACGAAAATATTTAAAGAGAAATGTCAAAGCTTGAGTTTGTTGCCCAGCCCTATTTGTTTGAACCACGAGAGGCGTCTTCTCTCAACTAAGCTTGCGCTACTCCCACATCCTACGTCATGTACCGGGTCAAAGGTTACTCTTCCGCCGGAACTAGACTTGCGTACAGACGTTACCGTAAGCCAGTGATTATAGATTATAAAGTTATAAATATGTATTTTTTTCTTGCAAAAAAGCATCGCTTCAGAAGGTCTTTATTAACCCCCTGGAGTTGTATGGATTACTTTTATAATGGATGTATGTGTTTTTTTTGGGGCTTCAAAATGTAAGTTACTATTCACTCTGGTTATAAAGCCTGGATATTTTTAAATAAAACTCTGGTTGTGTTTGGCTGAAAGAAGAAAGTCATACCTAGGATAGCTTGAGGCTTAGTAAATTATGGGGTCATTTTCATTATTGGGTGAACTGACCCTTTAATGGTATTTATGAGAGATAATGGTTTCTCAAACGGCGGTTTGTGACCTAAAGACATTTCTTATGTTGTTGATGTTAAATGCTAAAGGTCTTGAGTTTTTTTAATGTATTATCAATGTTTTGTCTACAATTAAATACGATGTCTTCCCTGGCAGTGGGTAAGGTCGGTCGATAGGACAAAGTTGTGTGTGTGTGTGTGTGTGTGTGTGTGAGAGAGAGAGAGAGAACTTTTTAGAGCCTTCAAGTGTCCTTTTAAAGTTGTGTGTCGGCTGTTGTGTGGCAGTTGCTGGTGTTTGATGGTGAATGCAGTGTGACCCAGCTCACCTCATTAGTGGAAGCTAATGGCCTTTCTGTCATTAATTCATATTATGATATTGTTCTTTCATTTGTGTTCAATATTTCACAAGGCCATAAATGTATTAATATTATTGTTTTTTCTTTGTGTACCATCATGAATATAGACATCATTTGGCTTTATATTTAAGTGGATATGCTGACATTTAAGTTGACTTGAGTGATTCTGAAGGTTTGCTTTTCTGAACGGGTTATGTGGGGTGCAGGACCCAGGGTCAAAGGTCAAACCCTTGCCTCATTCAGCCTTAGCAACAAGCTCAGTTCCAGTGTGGTCTTGTGATGCTGGATTACTCCAGCTTACCCGATTGTTGTTTTTCTCCGTAACACAAGTGGCTATTGTTCGGCAGGCCATGTGTTGAAGTCACAATGCTGGGGAATGGAAGTTAGATGAAAAGAAATAAAAGGTCAGGAAGGTAGAAGAGACTTAAGTCGACTATGTAACTAACATGGACTATGCAAATTGATTTTCCGTTGTGGGTTTGCCTGCTGTAAGCACCAGATACTTTTCCTACTGAATCCTTCTCCTCCATTTCACCATTAAGTCTGAATGCGTGATAATTGCTGGTGTGCCGGTGTGGATTTCGTGACTTTGAGGTGTTGAGAGATGATCGTGTGTGTGTGTGTGTGTGCTGTCATTTGCATCCAAGTGTGGCAATATTTCAATTCTTATTGGTATATTTGGTTCTTGTTAGAGTAATGCATCCATTACTCTCCGGGTGAGTTTCCAGGAAAGCACTATAAGAAACATGGTCATTTATCAGACTGTATCAGTGTGTCCCTGCGACCTCTAACAGGTCATTTGCAGCAACTGTTTATCATATGTAATATATAAGAATATATATAAATAGTATTTAATATATATATACAAAGCCTAAGATACCTTTTGAAAAATCGAATTGTACTACATAATGGTCATCTCTGAATCAATAGCAGAAGCAGAGGTGCATTATGGACATTCAGCATTTCCTCTTTCTCTGTCCATCTTAGTCCACTTCAGAGGGAAATTGTTTGTATCCTCCTAATTTCTTTTTTACATGCATTTGCTGTATGAAATTGTTTTGAAATGCTTTTTTTGTATGACCTAAAAAAAAAACTCAATTTGAAATGACAGGAAGCACCATTACAAAGCTTTTGACTCATCTGAGCTAATGTACCTGCGCTTCTGCTTTTAATAACATGATAGCCCCCTCACCTGTTTCCATAGGAACCCACAGATGACCCCCCACTGTGCCCATAACCTGCATTTACTCTGGTTTCTGAGGCTCTGACGGTAGTCTGCTTTTACTGTTGTCAAGTTCTTATATAAATATTACTTGGGTCTCAGGGTCAGGGCAGTCATTTTAGTATGTATGTGTGGTGTGTGCTTGTGACACAGCAATCATTAGAAAAAAGGACCTGGATTTTTGTTCCTACAGCTTTTAAAGTCCCACAGCCATGGCTGAACTGATGCCAGTGGTGTTCTTTGATGGATCCAGAGCTGTGGCTGTGCCCTTGAGGTCCTTTCCTTCTGCTCACTACACTGGTTCTTGCTGCTCACCACAGCGCCTGCTGCCAGCTCTGTTTACAGGCCTCTGCCAATCAGTGACACACTTGAGTTAAAAATGCTTTGGACTTTGCTTTGCTTCCTGGAGTTCTTTTTATTAAGTGTTCCTTAACACCTGCTGTTAACGCAAGAAAATACTGCTACATTGTAATTACTCTTCGAGTGTTTTTACATTTCACTTTTTTGTTTAAGTAATCACACACCTCCTGTATGTTAAAAATGGGCAAATTTCTAGGGATACTTTTATATTTATATCTAGAAATGTGTTTTAAACATATAAAATGTATGTATATATATATATGTATATATATATATATATATATTATATATATATATATATATATATATATATATATATATATATGTATGTGTATTTGTATGTGCTATTAATTCGTCACATCTAACAAAAAACTATAACAAAAAGTATTTTTTTCTAACAAAAAACTACTTATAATATATGTGTGTTTCTCTTTATTATTATATATAGGCTATATATAGGCATATATGTCTGTTTGTATGTGTGTGTGTACTGTATGTATGTAGGTAGGTAGGTAGGTAGGTATGTTAGTATAGGCTATATATACTGCACACATTTATTTATATATATATATATACTTGATTTGACAGCACTAATATATTTATATATATATATATATATATATATATATATGTAAAAAACATTGCAATGGCAGGTTTTTCTCTCAAAGCAGAAGCAGAAAATGTAAAAATAGGCAGCATCATTTCTCCTGCTTAAAGGTTTACAGAAGCAGACGCGTGAAGTTCTTTTTCATACAAAGCGTCCTTAGCCTGTTATTGTTGGCTGTAATGTCTTTTGATGGATCTCAGTTGTATTACTCACCGTAGCAACTGCAGATGAGTCAGCAGAGGCTGGAGGTTCACAGCTGCACTCTGACATTTGAAGCTTCAGCTTTGTGCTAGTCTGATGAACGGTTGTCTTTTCGTCTTGTTCTTTGTTGTTGTGGAAAGAAAGCGCGCAGTTAAAAATGGGCCTCATCATCATCTGCCATTTCCACAAACATGTGCATGATTCCAGTTGTGTTCAGATAATGTGTACCCGCCTGGAAAAAAAACGGGTCATACCAGCTGGAGGTGGTGCCAAAAAGTACCATGGTACTACCTTACTCAGTCCACAATTATTTTCTGTGTAATTTCAGATCCTGCTAGGTCAATTCATCTCTATTTTATGGCTAGTTAATTTTCTTATTTTTGAGTCACCCTTCCTGGGCTTGTAGAAATTAGCATGACGGTACTTGTAGTTTGTGTGTGGTAATGGACGCTTAATGCCGCAGATGGATCACCACAGATGGAAAATTGTCAAACTTCTGCCACTCCATTCTCGTCATTGCCAAGTTCCTGTCACTCTATCCTCAGCTTGTTTTCATTATGTGTGTGTGTGTTCTTGGTCACAAAAGAGTGTCTTTGTTTGTTTCATATGGGTCTATACTTCAAGAAGTCCACTGAAGTTGCTCTTTTTCTTCTCTTGTGAAACTGAACTCCTTCGCTTTTGAAGGTTTCGCTATTTTTAGAAAGTAATTGTTACCGCTTTCGCACTCAGATGTTCAACAACAGAGAACAGTACAGTTTTGTATCCCCAGGCACAGGATTTGTAGCGTGCTAGTGTGTTTGTTCATTCGTGTAGGTGTTTTCATCTCACACGTTCTCGTTAGACCTTAGCAATGCTCATTACCGTCTGACTAGATTCACTATTTCCACAGGCGCATTTTTCCTGAGTGGTGCTTCATATATTGACACATGCACTGTTGCATAAAGGGTTAGATACTCTCTGCTAATTTGGGGAGCCAAATGGGATGTACTTTAGCAAGCCCACACCATTGCATAGGTAATGGCAGTTCTTCATTAAATGTAGGGTATCGGGAGTTTGTTTCATAAACACTTTTTGTTATACTGGTTGAAACTCTCTTCAGATCCTGATAGCAGTCAATAATAGAAGTGGTCTAAATATTAAAACATGTACATATATCATCTGTGGAAGTCTCGGGACCTAAAAATGTTCGTCCAATTATTGCATTAGGTCCGAATGCAATGATACGATGACCTACCCGTCTGTCTACATGTATTTCTATATGCACCCTGCTCGTGCAGACATTATCATCAGTACGTACCGTAAGGCTATGCAGAGTTATAGACCGATGCCAAAAACAAACCGCAGCCATCTTTCCTCCTGAACCAAAACTACAAGCTGGATTCACGTCATAATTACAGCGTAATTACAAGATGGCAACCCGTGCCGCCGTTCTACCCGGAGCGGTTCACGTACTCAGACTTGGATTTATGCGTCTCTATGTCAACACTATCAACGCAAATGAATCCGCTGCAGTCAGGCTGTTCAAGTAAGAGCTCTGTAGGTTGTTTATATTCATTATTGTTGTAATGGTTTTGTAAAATGTCTTTGAGTGTTATGTAATTTAACTGCATCTCTCGCGACGCTTTGCAGACGCTGCTGTGTGTGTGCGTTCGTGTGTTTTGAAAGATGCGTGGCTTTGGAGACACTGTGAAGGGAGGGTGGGATCTCGCTTTCAAAGCTGGATTGCTATTGTTAGCCTCTCCGGATTTGCCTACCCTACCTTTAATTTTGTCACTCCAGTTGGCTTGAAACCGCAAATGAGTCTTCATGGTTCTCACAAGTGCTGTTTTGAAACCGTAGTGTTTTGTGCTCATTTTAAGAAGTTAAACAACAGTCAAACTTTCCTTTTTAGGTATAGCTACACAAGAAAATAGCTGACTATGCTTTTTAAGGGACTATACATTTGAAATATGTAACTTTCAGATTAAATCAAATCCGATTTATTTATTTAATTCATACTGTTTTATTTTAGTGAACTGATTAATTATGTTTTGGAATTTCTGGGATACTGTACTCCTGACACTGAAAGTAAATTATGAAGTCTATAAAAGAACCTGTGAAGCATTTCCAGCTGGAATTCTAGCTGTCAGTTCAGCGACGTATTTCTTTCTTCCTCTCAGTGTGCTCGGATCCTAGCGGTTGTGGGGAGTGTTTCTGTCTCTGTGGAGATCAGGCAGGAGAGGTTCCATCTTAGTTCTCTGCTCTAGGATGGCGTACTGGAGCGAAACAGGGAACGGAGCTAAATAAAGAGAAGGAGAAAATGAGGGGGAGGATTAGAGAGAAGTGTCGTTGAAGACTTCTGCTGACGCTGAGAGAAGACCATTGAAGCTCCGCGTGTGCAGCTCTCAGACTCGCACAGGAAAATGAGGCTCTAGGATGCATTCATTACTGACGACTGTGTGTGTTTGTGCGTGTGCAGCACGTGTGTGTGTGTGTGTGTTTAGCTCTGTCTGGGGGGAGTCTGACTCTGCCTTTATTACCTTTGTGTCTGATTCAGAGACTGGTGGATATTTCGCATTTGAATGAGTATCCCTCGCTCTTGTATTTAGTCTTTCAAAATCAATGGGGACTTGAATCAATAAGGTAAAAAATATACAGCTGAAAAATTAAACAAAAACATAAGGTCAAATGGTCAGTGAAGGGTGTAGCTAATAAAAAAAAAAAATAGTACTACAAAGATTGGATGTAAATTTGATTTTGTTGCCAAACGAATATACTTTTCATTTTATGATTGGTAACAGTAGATAAGGAGTCATTGAGCTTTATGGATTCAAACTATGAGCGAAATTTTAATTTCGTTAAGAGTAATTGACCCCGGTCAGTCTCATTCACATGATATCCACAAATGCATCTTTCTATTGTTCAGTTGATGTCATTGTGTGGTGCGAGTCCTACTTCTGAAGCTTACATTTAGCTGCAGAATAAAACACTCATTTCCATCAGAGGTCATTGCGAACTAGAACCACAGGCTGAACAGAAACAATGGCATTTAGTTGAACAAGCTTGAACCGGTTATCTCAGCTCCTTGCAGCTACGACTGTACCTCAGACAAACACACAAACCTTTTACATGATTATACAGTATTTGTATCAAATTTGTATAACACCGTTTATATAAGCCTCAGTCATATCTCACAGCTGCTCTAAGAAATGCTTGGCCTCCGCTGTGTCCTCATTTGTGAAGTTTTCCTTTCTTCCTTTTTTGGTGGCGGCATAAATTGGGTTTCCCCTACAAGTCTCTGGACGTTTTAACGGCTCTGAAGTTAACCTACTTTAAAGGGACAGTTCTCCCAAAAATGAAAAGTCTGTCATTTGCTATCTCTCATGTCATTCCAAATGTACTTTTTTCTTCTGTGGATCACAAAGTTATTTAGCGGTAGCCGGTCAGGTCTGGTTCTCCTCTGGCCAAACAAACCAACATGGTGTGGTTATGATTCCAGGCTTAATCCATGTCCGATTCTGGATTGGTATCATTCAAAATATATCATCCAGTTCCTTTTGCTTGAAGATTGATGTTCAGGATGCTCTTTCCCAGAGTGGTATTTTGGGTGAACTATCCCTTTTAAAAGCCTTGTAGTTTACTTTAAAACTGGCCAGAGCTCTGTAAAACACATCATTATTAACAACCGTTGTGATATTTTTTTTTAGTGTGTGTGTATTTGTGTTCATTATTCAGAGCAGAGGTCTGAGATGGCAACTGTTTTGTTTTCCACTGTAGAGGGTGCAAGAATCTCAGGAGAGAGTTTGAGTCTCGCAGTGCAGCAGAAAGAAAAGCCTAGTCATGTGTCTGGAGGGGGCGTAGGAGAGGGAGATAGGCATGTGATTGGGCTTATGGTCCATTCCTGAGACTTAACTCTTTGAGACAGTCTAGTGGAATGCCATCAGCCATTGAGACAGAGGATATTCTCTCTTTGGATGTGATACCCTGGTAATATTCCCACCAAAGCTGCGTTTATTTGATCATGTAAAACAGTAAAGCAGTAATACTGTGAAATATTATACAATTTAAAATAAATGTTTTACTATATTTTAAAAATGCAATTTATTCCTGCGATGGCAAAGCTGAAATATATATTAAATATATATTGATATATATTAAGTCTATATATATAGTCTGTATATACTACTTTGACCATTTAGGAAGGAGGAGGATGCCAAATATTGAGTCAGGCTGATGTGGAAAAAAACGTCCCACATTGACTCTGCATTGATTGTTTTTGATGTGTGTCATGATTTGGCTTTGGGGTTTGAGGCTGTCACTTTGACACGCTCTGTGCTGCGAAGGTGGGATTTGCGAGTATATTTAAGGCTTTCTGTGTATTACATCACTTCCTTTAGTTTGTCTAGCTGAGTAGGCCTCCATGTCTGATGTCAATTTTATTCATCTTTTTTCAGGCTCATTCTTACTGTCAAACTATTGCAAATAAGTACTTGCACAAGCATATTAACATTTAGATCACAGTAATATTTAGGTGTAGCATGCTTACATTAGAGAAGGGTCTGATGGCACATTTGGTTCACAGTGCTGGGTGAATGTTACTCTGTAAAACCTACAGTTTGCTGTGAAAACTTTATTGATTTTTATCAAGTAAACATAAGGATAAATATTAAGTTGTTTGTAATATTTGATATATAGATAGATGAACGCATACTAGACAGGAGCAGCTTAGGTTTACGTGATTATCCACACATAATGTTTTGGAAATTTTATGTTAAAATGTGAGTATCAAATATGATGCATCAGGTTTTGAGGAACATTTACTTGTGCATCTCTGTCATTGTATTGCATTGCATTATATGTTTTGTTCCCATGATAAAAACAAAAACAATAAACTACTGGGCTTTGATCATAAAACTAAGCATTTAAATGTAATCTATCTTTTGAAGACATTATTGGGAGAGGGACAACCGATATTTATATGAATTTAAGTAGTCTGCTGTACTGTTCTCATCAAGATCTCATTGATTTACATTACAAGCTATAATAATTGAATCTTACTTTTTGACCATATAAATATCAGCAACTGTACCAAATTGTGTATTTTTGCTCAGTTTGGGTGTCTGAAAAAAAAAAAGCTGTTTTCCCCCTCCTTGAGTGTGAGCTTCATATTCTCCTATATCATACTATGTGAGCAATAAAAGCCTGATGCACTGTATTAGATATGATAGTCAACAACAACGAAAAATACATATGCAAGCTGCTTTTTTTTATTGTTGAATGTTGAATAAAAAAATGTAGAGATTTCAGATTATTATTTCATACGTTAGGGTTAATAGCTGGTTGAAGGGTTCATATACTTTTAGTAGCTGTTGAACGGTTTCCTGACCTGCCCACAAACTACTGAGGCATGTGGAGTCCACTGCTAAGAGCCCGAGTGAGTCTCTGATGTTGCTTTCAGCCTTAACACTGCTTTTAGTTGTATGATGGCTTTTAGTCTTAATTAAGGCCCAATCTGATCTTTCCAGAACAGCTCCAGTCTTATCACAGAGGAGATACCCGTCAATGGACTGTAATAAGGCTGTTATCGACTTAATTTTTTTGATGCTTACAGATGATTACACTTCGATGTCTATATTCCATTCTCTGCGGCCTCAAGAGCTTCTTTTGTTCATTTCATCTCAGACGGTCTTATTCCAGCCTCTCTTCTCTCTCCATTTGTCTCCATCCCCCCTTCTGCCAGTGCCGGGGTCTGTCCTGCATGGCAGGCTTGGAGGCTTTGAAGTGCATTTAGAGTTTAGAGCACAGGCTGCTTTGTTCCTCTCCTTGTTCTGCTGTAATTCGATTGGCCGCAGCCGTTGCTCTGCCCGTAATCGCATATCACTGGATGAGGAACACCACACATGCCTCTCGTTTCCACCATGGCTGGCAAACGTACTGTTAAAACCAAAGAGAGGGGGAGTACGGGACCGCAGGGAGGGGGAAAGGGGCCCCTGAAGACTAGGCGCACTAGATATGTCATCATATCCCTTTAAATCCATACATCATTTGAACAAAGCAGACATATTTACCGACACTATGGTTTGGAAAGGTGGAAAACATGGACTATTCGCTCTCCAAGGTCCTGAAATCGAGGCTGGCCTCCAGACTGACTGTCTGCTCCCCTCGAATCAAGTGTGGATTTTTGTGTAGTTTTCTCTCTCTTTGAGAAAGCAGATGTTTCCTCTGGGTTTAGAACAGTCAGATGAGAGTCTTGGGGCCTTTTTAACTGTTTTTATTTTATTTTTAACATCTCTACAATGATTAGGCAACTGGCTGTAGAGTCTTTGAAGAGGTTGTTTACATCGTTCTTCCGTGAAATGCTTTTTTTTCACAAGTCTGACTCATGTGGGTTGGTGCCATGAGCAAACACGCATGTTTTTCCTGAGTAGAAACTAGTCATACCTGCAGTCTCTCTCTCTCTCTCTCTCTCTCTCTCTCTCTCTCTCTCTCTCTCTCTCTCTCTCTCTCTCTCTCTCTCTCTCTCTCTCTCTCTCTCTCTCTAATTAGTGGTTGTTTCTTTAGCTAGAGGAAGTGATCACTATTAGTGTTGCTTTTTATGGTGTTCTCTATTATTATTGCTCATGATTAGGGTTATGAGTTTGAACAACCCCTTAACTCCATGCACTAACTTTAAAGCACTTTTTCTGTATTGTTTGTGCCACGAATATGAATAAACCTCATGGAGTTTTTTCATGCAGATTGTCCAGTGGAACTGTTGTTTCTAAGCAATCAGACTTAAGATCGTATTTATTCATGTACATTTTTTTATTATTGTGATTGATAGCAATAATACTTTTTGTTGTTGTTGTTGAGTTTTTGAATTTTGGCCTGCAGGTATACCTGAGGGAAAGAGTTGATTGAGTTGAATTGATGCTTACAAGCCAAAATTCCAAAACTTGAAAAAAAGAGTTATTAATAATAATAATTTATTTATTTTGACACCAGGGATGGCAACAGTATTGCTTAGGTCTTTACTTTCTAAAGCCCAGATTTAGTTTTAATTACCAGTTATTTTTTTAACTGAGTATATTAAAAAAATATTTTTATTTTTAAGAGATTTTGTATATTTTTTCATGAAATTAAAGCACGTCAAGTCCCAGTTATGCAATCTTCCAGATAAACACGTTCTGTTAAACCTGTCTGGCTGTATTTTTTTCCCCTTTCCTCTTAGTCTGGATCTTTTTTTTTTAAAGACGACTCTATTGTTAGTTGATTGTTTGTTTCCTAACTGGCACAATGATGCTACATTCCTTTCATCACAATTTTGTTTGAAGCCATTTATATCGCCTCATCTATTTTTACTCTAGATAAGTAGGACGCATTAGAATTGGCCGCATAGAAATAGAACCGTGTGGATTTATAGCACCCATCAGTTCACATTGTGTTGCTGCGTTACAGTGAATCACTGACTCCAATGACAAATCCCCCAGAGAGCTTTAGTGGAAAGGTGGACACCCTAAAGTAATCGCAATAATGAATGCAAAATTTAATAACAATATTAGAAGGGCTTCGGGATCAAATTCCCTTCACAAGGTGATCTTCAGTCCTTGGCACTGTCAGCCTGAGGCGGAACACTTATCACTATTTATTAACCTGCCGTTCTTATAGAAGTCAATTAAACATGATCTAAATTGGCATTTGAAACTGTAGGCCTGAAGCTTTAATGATGATAGATGCTAAGATCTTTTAAAACCCTTTCTTACCAGATTACAATCACTGCAGGTCGTAGACAGACAGCTTGACATTTGTGTGTGTGCCTTGAGGTAATTGTACCAGCCTTTTCGTTATTTTTACTTGAAAATGACAAGCCACTTGTTCACATACTCAGGCATTGTTTTGATTTAGAGGTCAATGAGTTTTAAAGCGCTGAAATATATTTTGTGTTTCTCAGCTGAGGTCGGCTTCTCAGCCACGTCGCCGCTCAAGGAGACACGGACCTCGTTTTCTGTCTAATGGAGACGACAGGCGGCAAGCGGCTGATTTGTTGCCTCTCATAAATTTCATTGGCTTCCTTCAACATTTTCAATGCTAAAATAGCAAGATAGATTTTCTGCTTGCCCTTCATGGTTTTATAAAGGGCACACGATGGAAGTGTGGGTGGCGAGATACTCTTTGGGCTTGTGTGTGCAACTTGCATTTTTCAACAAAAATATACATACATACATACATGCATATATATAAATTTGTACCTGGCAACGATTAATCGCATCCAAAATAAAAGTTTGTGTTTACATAATGTGTGTGTGTACTCTCTGTGTATAGTTATTTTGTAAATACACACACATGTACTGTATATATTTAAGAAAAATGTGTTATTTATATATAAAATATTCATATTTATAAATAATATAAATTAGGTATAAATACAGTATATACATGCAAATTTATTTCTTAAATTAATACATGTATAGATGTATTCATTTTTGTTTGTTTGACACCAAAAATCTCCAGGATCATCTCTAGTGTATTTTCTTGTTCAGTGACTTAAAGGGATAGTTCACCCAAAAATGAACAGAACAAAATTAACCATAGATCTTAAACCTAGTATGATGCATTTGATGTTATATTTGGCTGCTGGCACCATATTTTAGTTTTTAATTTTATGACATGATATTAATACCTATACTATACTACTACTACTACCTACTTTCATTTTATGAATGACATTTCAGTTGTTCCTCATTCAAAGCTATCATATGGTTTCAAAACATTTGCAATACAGTGCTCAAGTTGTATGGCCTGTTTTTTTGGGGTGCAAAATCCCATTGGATCATGCAACCGAGGACTCGATCAGGCCAGGAATGACCAAATGAGCCCAATTCATTTGTTTTTAGTCTGTGCCCAACTCTTTATTACAGCATTCGCATTCGCTTTCACCTGAAATCTCAATCTTATTTTGAATTAATTTATGTATTGTTTGCTTGAGTAATTAGTTGTAGTTCCAAGACATTTCCCCCCTCAGGTGTAAGCAAAACATGCAAGGTTTAATTATAGGGTCATTTAAAACCGTGCAGAGTCGTTTTGTATTCAGGCCAATGCCTCTGTAATCATTCAGTAATTCATGTTTGGTCACATTATTTGCCTGCAGCAGAATGTACGATGCTCAAGGACGCTATAAGGTAACGCGTTTCGTCCAGAAACGCTTAGAAAAGAGCATAGAAAAGAGACGGGATCCATGTCGAACGGTGCAATGTGGCAGAACAGATCTCTTTAGCTGATGAACATTAAGACGAAGTTAGCATTAACTGACCTTTACACAGCTTGAAATATTAGAACTCTTATGAGAGAGAAAATGACCGTTCCCTGCCGCAAAAACAGTAAAACGAGTGAGCGCGCCGCTCCGTACTCTGTTTTACAGAGGACACGGTTTCACTAGGCTTTCCTGTCCTGCAGTAGAGCCGCGGGGATGGAGCGAGTGTGAGCTGGAAACACAGTAATCAGCTTCCTGTCACAACCCAGCAGAGGGATTTGGGAAGCCGCTCCACATCTGAAGCCCCATCACTCCACCTGCTGTACTTTCCTTCATCTGTGCACCTGCATGTGTTCCCAGGCACGTAAGACACCCGTGTAGCGCGGAGACACCACAATCCATCTCTCCACAGTTCACTGCTACACACCGGCTCACCTTGAAACTGGTTCTAGCCCTTCACTGCCCCGTCACCATGGTTACAGCAGCGGCTCGGAGCTGGATGGGGTAGAGAGGGGGGTTAAGAACTGGCGGAGGTTGTCTACGGGCGATTGCGTCATTGTGCTAATTCCACCGGCCTTTTAGATGCTTGTGATTTGATTGTGGGGAGTAACACAATAAAAGAGGGTTAGAAAGAAGTGATCTCGGCAAACAAAAACAGATCGCTTGCACTTTAATTTTGTGAGTGTGCATGTGTGTGTGAGAGGCCATAGAACAGTATAACACAAAAATACCTTTATATATATACAGTTTAACATAAAAACAACAGAATAATAATTGTACTACAACATTAAAAAGACATGCATTATGTGTGTGTGTGTGTGTGTGTGTATATATATATATATATATATATATATAAATATATATAAATATGTGTGTGTGTGTGTGTATTATATATATATATATATATATATATATGTGTAGAGAGAGTCTACATTATAATTCGTTTTTTAGAATATACTGTATAAAAAAAAACCTCATACCCCCTTTTATGTAGGTTTATGTTTTATACATTTTATTCTTTTTTTCTTCATTATTTTACTTTTTTAATTATTTTATTTTTTACTTTGTTCACATCGCAGCATAAATATATCACCTAAGCATGAATGTGTCAGAGCATAATGCTCAGTGACTGCATGAATCTGGCTCTTGAATTAGGCGAATTACACTGCAAAAACCAATTTACACAATGATCACAATTAGGAATGGTCATTTTGTCTAATTTGGAAAGCAATTCCCACTCTTTCTATTAATTGTTGGTCTGTGCCATTGCATTGTGCCTCGCACCAAATTCACACTGAGCTTTACAGCCATTCATGATGCAGTGTGAGGTTGAAAATAGCTCTTTTTAAAACACTTCTTTACACCCCTGCTGCATCCGGTTCTATTCAATTATGCTCCATGTTCTTGTTCTTGAAAGGAAGGCGTCATCCTGTGTGAACGACGTCTAATCTTGTGCTGTCACTGCCTTGGACTAAAGCTCACCGTATTCAGTGTCGGTGCAAATTGCTCTTCTCTGAAATTGTACCACAATGTACCACTGAAAATCACAGCAAAACTAATCTAAGTATTAAAAGTCAAGCTCCTTTGACATTTTTGTGTGTGTTACTTAAATTTGAGCAACATGAATGAGAAAAAGAACTGCTCAGAAAGAGAACAATTGTGTTTCCAAGACATTCCTGTCATTTCCTAGTACTTGATCAGTTGGCCGTATTAACTCTCTAGATGGCTTTTATTTCAGTGAGTTGCTAAGGAAACATTTATAAAAAGTTTGTTTCTAATATTTACTTTATTTCAGCTTTATATCAATTCAATGTCAATGGTTTTAGTTAACAGTAACACCACTGACACATTCATTGAAGATACATTATGAATTGTGCAACGTCTCAACAGTAAATGACCCCAAACCATCAGTTGTATCCGCATCCGAGTCCCCAGTCGAGTATGAAGACGCGAGCGACAGACGGCTCCATCCAGCGTCTTCACACGTCCCTCTTATAGTCCATTCACAGCCCTTCAAGACACCTTTGATGTTTTGCCACATCTCTGGAGCTCGGTGTGTTTTTTCGGAGCACCTTTGATCCAGAGCTTGAGAGAGCTCACCAGTGCCTAAAATCCCTGCCGTATAGAAGTAGCTGTACGAAAAGACCAGGCGTAGGTGTGTTTCTGCGAGACAGGTGTTCCACCGCTGCAGCTGATGTGATGTGGTTTCTTCTGTGTTTTGTCGTTCTGTGTGTTCCTGCTGACACACTGTACGAGATCACATCCAGGCGACAGCGCAAACCGCCTCTAGACCCAAAGGAGGGGGAAGAGAAGAAACTAGAATTTTGTTTGGAATAGAGAATCGGGACAGACAGATGTGTAAAAGAGGGAAAGAGAGAGACGTTGCCTCGCTGCAGTCTCAGAGGAAGCTCAACAGCGCGTGTAATGGGGAAAAGAAAACGTGTTTTCAGAGCCTGCGAATGAAAGCGAGCATCGCCATCGACCTACTGCAGCAAGCGTCCTGCTAGCCCCACTGGGTGATAACCAGCTATTTACGCTTTAATTACGCCTCCGAATAGATCCAGCTGCACGCTTGCACGATTAAGCACGCAGACTACGGGTTTAAGGGTTAGCAGAACACCATATTTACAGTAAACTCTGCTGTAGTCTGTTCTATTCTGGCTGGAGGATGTGCTCTTTCTTTATTGTCTTGAAAAGGTTAAATATTGAATTATTGACATTAACTGTGTACATTCACAGCGATTACGACAGACAACCGTACTTCCAGTTGGCATGAAACAGAAGTTTCAACGGTCCTTTTTTCCCTATTGTGACGTATATCCTAGAGAAATAGCTTCTTGAAGAAGAATAAATGTAGGGCGGGACTTGATTTTTGCTCATTGGGAATTGATTGGATCATTGTGGTTTGCTATTGCTATGATGTCATGTGAGTGACAGGTTGCCCCACCCATGTGCCTGTGAACACATCATCAAAGAAGAGATGTCTCTGCAAGAGAGGGGAACTTATTTTGATTAAATGTTGAGGGCACATGAATAAAAAAAAACATATTTTTATAATAAACACTGCAATATTCTATAAAATATTCCAATAATTTTTTTTTTTTTTCATGGTGACTTTAATAACAGTCAAATAAAGTCAAAATGAACTGGCAACCAAAGTCACTCCTATTCTCTAACTTTCTAATAATGTCTGTAACCATAGTGATAGAACATGATACAAAAGATCGAGGCTTTTGGATTGTGTCTTTACAAAGATATATCACAAAACTTAATTAAAGACACTAAATAGTAGTAGTAGATAGTAAAGTTGCTAAATGCTGAAAATATATGAGAAAGTATTATAGCGTATGCCTCTCTGTTACTTATAGTAGAAAGGCAAATGTGCATGTGCTGGTGTTCTCACTGTCAAAATAAATGTCCCGATGCTGTTAAGATAAAAGTCCTGCTTCCCACACTTAACGGGCAAGCAGAAAAACGGATTGGCTTATGCTGATAACAAAAAAAAAAGCCAAATATTTAGTGGGTTGACCACTAAAACACTCCTCAAAGATCCCCCAAAAAACAGCAAAAGATACACATAGGTGTTACACACCCACAGCAGATGGTGTGTTTTGGTGTATAATTTTTTTTTTATACTTCTTTATTAAAAGGGAGTTGTGTCTGTGTAGTTTCAGGGTGACGGTTATGATTACTGTGGTGCATTAAAGGAATGACTGAAGCTTGCGGTTTGGGGCCTTAATTAATGGAAATTTATACAATGCATCAAAGTATATGTTCCCCTCTTTTTCTTTCTATCACCCCCTCTCTCTTTTTCTTCATCTTCTTCTCTCTCCCTCCTATTTTTTTTTCTCCACCAGGCCCACATCCTCAAATACAATTCCAATTGTATGAAGGTTATGGAGCTCAGTATGATGTTCTTATTCTAGTATCTTTGCATAATGGACACACACACACACACACACACACACACACACACACACACACTACACGCACTCTGCCTCTTTTCTGCAGGTCTTAAGTATACGCACACATACTGACTGTACACAGTCTCACATCCACTCTGATATACAGTGCTCATAAGTTGATCTACCCTTTGGAGAATCTGTTGGATGTTTAGAAATTTAATTTATTTTTTTATTATATTCTTTTTAACTGCCCAAAGAAGCTGCATAATGGATATTTAAGTATAATTATTCCTCACAACAACAGTTATATATTTAAATATATTCCAAAGATAAATGATCCTGTTCAAAACCATATATACTCTTGGTTCCTAATATTGGCTGTTGCCTCTGGAGCATCAGTGATTGTTTGCAGACTTTTAAAAAATATGTTTTATTGTTTAACAGTCCTTCAACTGTCCTAAGTGGCAAAGCTGGTTCTCAAAATCATGTAGTCACTGTGGGGAAGGCATCAAATGTGCAAGGCATGCTGGGAAACCAAAACACTTACAGTAGCGCTACTAGCACAATACAGAAGTCATTGATGCTCAAAGAGAGAAAACCGTTATGTTAACTTAAGTTGTTGGAATGGGATGCTATGTGTAAATGTTATTATTTTATCTTGGGGAATGTATATAAAATATCAAAAAGCTTCATTGGGAGAGAATAAAATAAATTTTCACTCCCTTGAGGTCAAGAGCAGGGCATAGAGTAGGACCTGAGGGGTTACACACATATGAGTAGAACTGTGCAGGAAACCTCCATGTCGATTTGTGTTCAGTTATGCATGCCTGGCTCAGGTTGGGGTCTTGGGCGTGATTGACAGGTGTGTTCTCATGCCTGGAGGGCAGGCGTCCTGTGCTCGGTGTGTAATCGGGCCTGATTGGGGCCTGGAGTGGTGATAGAAGAGTGTGTGGGTAGATCTTCTTGGCCTTCTCTTCGTCTTCATCTTAGTGAGTCATCCTCATACATTCCTCTGTTTTCTGTCCAACTGTTATTTCATGCTTTCCTCTTCAAAAAGGATTTACTGGGGAATATAGATATGTGTGTTTGTGGGTGAGTGTGCGCTTGTTCATGTTGCGATTGAGAATTCTGCTTTGAAGATCTAACTCAGCATTGTAGATACATCACATAAGACATGTGCTGAATAGAGATGTGGAGGATATTTACTGTAAGTTGTTGACACTGTCATGTGAAATCTGTAACAGAGCTATTTCTGCTTCCTTCAGAGCAAAGACAACCACATTAAAAAATATTATTATTATTAAAACATAATTAATAACAGTAGTGCATAAAACACTGATATAAATATTTGTTATACTATATAACAGTATATAGTATATATATATAATGTATAAAAAATATATATATATATATATATATATATATATAATTGTATTATTCATTGGCCTCCATTATTATTATTGAAGTATTAAAACATCAAAGAATAAAATAATATGGGAAATATTATAAAAACATAGTATTTTAATATATTATGATATAAAACCATATATATATTGTATATTATACACAGACTAATATATAAATATAATATATACATATTCATATATTAAACTATGTATATGTAAAATCACTGGCCTCTATTATTAAAATGTAATATAACATTATTAAATTATTTTGCTTAATTCTCTGAAAGTTTGGCCATCTCCAAATCATAATACAAAAACATTGCATTTGCAATACAATATGTTGGTGTATTGGTGTGAATAGTCATGTCCTGCATAGTCCAGTTTTAATGTTTAGAAGCAGATAAATGGTCATTTGAATGTGATGTCACCCTTGTATTTGAAGACCGTTAGACTGACACCTTTTGGTTGCTTGGAATAACACTGGAGAAGTCTTTGTGTATGGATGGACCTGAAAGACAGAACAATATGTGGTCAAGTGCGCACGTACGAGTGTTCATGCTGAAGCGCGTGGGCGTGCGGTGTGAATGTTCAGTAATTACTGTGGTCTTATTCTGCATGCTGAACTCAACAGGCTTACTGCAGATGTAATGAACAGGTGTGCTTAATATACGTGACCCGCCTCTGGGAAACAGAAGACCAATTAGAGAGAGCGAGAGAGAGAATATCACATGCTTCTGTCCTCAAACAGCTTGTGTATTTGTGTTTTTGTAAAATAATGCATTGCTTCACTGTTATTCAGAAAACTTGTGTTTTCTTAAAAAGAAAAGAACAAAAAAAGCTAAAATTGAGGTTATGGTGAGGCACAATATAAGTCAGTTGGGCCATCTGAAGGATTTAAAAGCAGAAATCTAAAGCTTGTCATTAAAAAAGTTACTTCTGTAACAACGTGTTGTATTTAAGCAATTAGTTTTGCATAGTTTTGATGACGTTGTAAAATTGGATATAACTTTACACAGAATGTTAGTAAGTGATTTGTTTTTTCTTTAGACACTCATATTGTTGCTATACTATTGAAACAGGGAGTTTCAAATGCCCTGTTCACATCCATTGTACATGCCTACTGTAAAAGTGCACACATTCATGTTTAAAGGACAACCCTGTATCACAAGAAATACGTTCTGGGGAAACTATTTTGCAAATCGCAATTACGTTACATGCCAACATATAAGCAGTGCTATTACGTTGGTCCTTAACCTAACATAAGCAGTGCTATTACGTTGGTCCTTAACCTAATATAGCCAATCTATCGCAGTGCTATTACGTTTGTCATGAACATAATACATCCAAAGCAGGTTTCTTTTCACACGTAGCAGCTAATGCTGTTCATTTTGTTTTAATTATTTACTTACTTTTTTCTCATTGGGCTACACAATATTATCTATTCCAGGGCGTGTCAAATGGCGGCACTCAGATAATTTGTATCTGGCCCTCCAACTGGTTTTTGATGTCTAAAACCCCTCGCAATCTGATATCAAAGTCCCCGCAAAGGTTTAGCGCGTTCAGCGGTGAGTTTAACAACGCACGTGATCATTCAGCGGTGAGTTTAACAACGCAACGTGACACGGGCACGTTTATTTCGTTATTTTCGTGATATCAGCACGTTTTTTAAACTAATGTATTTCAATGGGAAGCATCTTTCGTGATCACAGCACGATTCTTTCTGCCTATCGGGCTGCAGCAGAGCAGCTGTTTAATCAACATTTATTCACGAGATCTTATCATGGTTTATGTATTTATTTTAATTATATTATTTCTGTCTTATTGCCAGGGAAGCTGGATTGCTTTGCTGTTATTTGATATTTATAAAAGTATATTTTATCAGTAGGAAATCGCGCTGAAGAAGTCTCATTCCGAACACATCGCGATATTTGGCATCAGTTCACGTGTGCCAGATGTTGGTAAGTAGTCGTAAATACGCTGTCCTAATAATGTTTGATATAATGTATTTTCTGTTTGTCGAAATTAATCAGATTTGCTCAAGTTCAGTCACTGCATTATATCTGGCACCTGAATCAGGCTTTGAGTTTCATTGCTTTCTATGAAAATGGTTTCTATGGTGATTAAACACTATCTATCTGTCACGTGATATGCTATAGGCCTAGAGTAGACCTTCAGTCAGTTAATCATATTCATATCAGGTTTTTAAGTAGTACAATTACAAAGTTGTATGTGTAGTAGAAGCACAGTAAAACCAACACCATGCTTTGACCACAGTAACATTAGTTTTACTGTGATAAGTGTAGTAAAAAGACAGTAATCACACAACTTACCATGCTTTTACCACACTATTGGTAGTTTTAATGTGGTACTTATTGTAAATGCACAGTAACCACAACACTAACCATGCTTTTACCTCAGTAACCTCAGTTTTACTGTGATGGGTGTAGTAAAGGACAGCAATCACAAAACTTACCATGCTTTTACCTCAGTATTGGTAGTTTTAAAGTGATAATTGTTGTAAATTATGTATATTAACCACAACCACATGCTTTTAATGCTTAATAATGCAACATCCAATATTTGTAAGGAAAATCAGTACTTTTTCCTTTAAATAATCCTATATTATGCATAATGATATTTTATTTTCTCTTTTTTCAGCTGAAAAGACCAAAAGGGCCTTTCCGACTCAGTCAGCCCATTATTTTTGAGGACAAGTAAACGGAGGAGACGACGGACAGCTGCAAAGGCAAATATTCGCAATGGTATGTATGTGTTGGTTTTAACCCTAAATTAACCCATTTTATCAAGCATTTGTTGTTTCTAGGGATGGCGAAAACGAAAAAAATTCTTGACCGACCACCGAGCCTCATTAGCCGGTTGAAACCGGTTAACCGAGTAGTTTAAAATATGTTACGCTATATGAAATAACAGCCATTTCGAGTTGCGCCTGCAATTTCGCAACTCTGTCGCATCTCTCTGCCTCCCGCTCACACACACACACACACACCCCAGCGCAGCCCTTCCACTCACGTCACTTTTTTAAAATCCCCAACAGCGCGAAACATGAGTCCCGCAAACGCGGCGCCGAGGAGCTTGTATGTAATCGGCAGACAAATGGCTCCTTAGTTTTGAAATGGTTGAAAATAAAGGCGTTTGTCTAGCATTAGAAGCTCATTTAAAACATTGCCGCAGCTCATTTCAGAAAATGACAGCTCCGAACCGAAGAGACGGCGCTTTAGTTTGAGGCAGTGCTAACAATAATAAAGAAAGATCATGATCATCATCACCTTATCTGTTACCACTGAAATGTAGATGTAATGTATTTCCATATTTAGCTCTGTATCACACAAGTTGCAACTTACATCTGTGTCATTCTGTTTGGTGAAATGGTCCCACACACTACTCTTCTTTGCGCGCTTCCTCCTGTCGTCTGCGCTGGCTCTAACCTCGAGTGTGTTAGCCTGTAGTCTTTACTTTTTGCAACCCTTGTGAGAGCGCGAACCCAAACGCTGTGACCTCGCGCCACATGTTTTATTGGTTTATTAAGTACAAACGGGCGAGTTATGAAAAATTGAGTGAGAGGGATTTGTTCACTTCACACAAAAAGATATTGGAATATGACGGCTAACTGTAGTAGTGTTTAGTCCACTGTCTATAATAGCCTAATTTAGAGATCACTTTTTTTTTTTTTTTTTTACCGACTACCAACAACTTTGATCGGTTAACCTTGATACGGTCAACCATCGGTCAAACGGTCATCGGTTAACATCCCTAGTTGTTTCTTAAACCTGTTCTTACAAAACCCATAGCCCAATCAGTATGAACAGTCTCAAAGTCTTAATAATTCACAAGATTTAACAAGTTGTCAAATTCGTACGATACTAGTACATATTTGTATACTCGTACATAATCCTGCAGCTTTTACTCCTAGTGCTGTCATTGGCTACTTCCTCAATTCCTGTACATATTTATCGCGATATTTGTAAATCAGTTGCGCCCCTTCTTGAAAAGTAGTCTGATGTCCCACACAACTGTCAGAAAGTTTATATTAATTGCATTGTATTCATTAAAATTATTACAAATTGGTCCCTGTCTGTTGTGTTCATGTTCCAATGTCCAATGATACATGATGTCTCTCCAAACCTCATAACCTACCTCTGTTTGCAAGAGTGGAAAAGCTAATCTGACTTGTCACATGACATCAGATACTCGATTATTTTGTCGTAATCAGATCAGTTACACTGCTGATAACTGTCCCGTTTGCATGTAAATCATGTTATTTTTAAACGAGTTCATATGATTATTGCTTGCTATTAAAGACATACTTTTATTCATAGAAATGCCCACATATCAGTGAACGTATTACATAAAATGCTTTTAACATTTAATTATGCTACACTCTTTACAGAAATATATCCCACAGTTATGGATAAACTCCCAACATCATCATCAAGTCCTGTGCTGGGCACATTGGGCAACAAGTGTCCTCCAACGTATTCGATCCGTGGCCAAGTTCTCCGCATCTTCCCATGGGACACTGACATTCTTCAGGTCTTCGTGAAACATCTGTCTCCATGTCTTCCTTGGTCTTCCCTGTCTCCTGCATCCTCCTGGTGGTGGATGACACTTCATCACTGTCTTTGGGTGGTGTTGTTTGGGCATGCGACGGATGTGTCCAGCGAGGTGCACCCTTTGCTCTGTCACAGTTTCTGAAAGTCTTCATGTGAAGTCCCACTCAGGATCTCTTTGATATATGCAGAACCAATATTGAAAATAGTGACTTATCTTTTTTCCATATTGTTAAAGCATTGTGTTTTCTCTTTTCAGCTTCATAAACTGAGCTTGATGTCTGCCTAATGCCTTTATCAAAGAAGCGTCAGTGCTCATCAGGTGTTTTGCTAAAGGACATATTCATTGCCATCCATTAGTTCTAGTCATGCAGTGACTTCATGATGCAATTGACAAATGTATATTTCTGCAAGTGTATATAGCAGGTGTTTGTCCGAACAATTGAAGATAATGAGAGTGTTCAGGAAAATCTTTAGAAAACAATAAATATTTATGGAAATCTTATTGGTGTTGAAAGAATATTACAGAAATGACACACTTGACATACTGGACATTATTCTGAGTTTGTTACTTTTACATTTAGATGGACATAATGTCTTACATTTAGCTTCAGTAAACCTTATTTTATTACAGTGGTCACTATAGTAAATGTCCACCATAACTACATCTATGGTATCATTACATAACTACCTGGTTAATGTAAATGTAATATACCTGTGGATGTATTTTATTCAAGCATTTTCTTACTGACGTTTATAATCATTAACTATTTTAAGTTGCCTTTCATTTAGTTACAATAAAAGTGACCAATAATCACAAGGATATAGAATTAAAGTTGAGAATGTAAAATGTTGTGCTTACATTTTTGCCTATTTGTTCTTTAAAGCGAAGAAACAAATATATTTTCACATAACAAAGTTGAATCTCATCTCTTGGTTTGTAAAAATATAACTTCATCATAGAATTTTTTTTTTACGTTAGTGTATATGTCACTATAATAGATTGCCCCTGTATCTTATACCTGTATTTTATATATAATTAACTGATTTTTTATACTGTTGTGCAGTAAGTTTGGCACTACATTTGTCTTTAAACAGTTTGACATTAAATATTGGAATATGCTTTCAAAATTGTGTGCATTCATTGTGATTTTGTTACATTTATTTGAATATAATTGATATACCTTTGATATACTATACATACACTGTAAATGTTAGAAGCACTTTAGTACATGTAATTATCTTTAATTAAAATACTGCAAAACTACCCCTGCTGTAGTAGGCCATTGCTATGAAAAAAGTTTATCTTTCAACTGTATTTATGAATCAGTCTAAGCACATTTGTGTCATTGATTATGTGATCTCGTTTTTGGATGGTAACCACATAAAGGAGTCTTTTGTTTTTAAATGTGAGTTTTGTAATTTAATTAGAATGAATACATTACAGCTCAAATATTGTTTGGGTTTAAATATGTAAGGTATATATCCCTTCAGCCGGAACCAGAAGAGATCCGTCATTATTTACCATAAATGGGCAAGTAAGTGTGACGCATCTGTTCAGCTGGGTTGTTATTGGCTGTGACTTTATCGCAGAACTCGCTGTGATTGGACTATCGTTTAACTCATATAAAACGACGCTTCATGTTACAAAGTATGTTTTGGTGTTATTATTGCGTTAGTTATACATAAAGTTAACTATAAAGTGTCTTTATGTTGTGAGAAATTGCTTCTTTACTGAGATCCCCACCCTAACCCTAAGCATGTCTGCACATTTTAATGAACTACAGGACAATGCTTCCTGTTCCATTGATAGAATGACAGAGATATGTGGGTAATGTAGTTTAAAACGTTTAGTAATGAAACAATAAATGTTAAATAAATAATACCTTTAATGGACAACTGGATATCTAAATTTGTTCATTGTGCAAACCTTTATGACATATATGAGGGACAGGCTGAAATTTGATAATTTACTGTGAGCACTTTAAAAATAACCTTTATGCCAGCTTTCCGTATATGTCAGAAAACGTTGCCCAACATTATTTAGTAAACATAGCAATAGCAGTTGTCCTGCCGATTTTCTCTTTGATACACTTACCGGACTGGGAGATACAGCCATTTGAAATGTGCAGTTTTTTGCTCTTCTGGGGGCCGCTGGGCCCTTAGGGTGGAAGTGCAGTACAATCTACAATAATCTACACACACTATTACACAGGGATAATGCACCATTCAGTAAAACAAACCAAAAAAAAACAGTCCCAGCATTTCCTTTTCACCCCTTCTGATTACTGCTTATATGCCTGACATCTGTAATGTCTATGCTTTCATTTTAAATGCAGTAGGCTAGTAGATGTACTAGAATGATCAACATGGATCATCTTCAATTATGCTTGAAGTGTTTATAGCAAGATAGCTACTGCAGCCTCTTGTTATTCACATAGCTTCCCTTTATTTCACTGCAAACTGCTTATACATGCAAGTATGTGCAACTTTTGTTGCATTGTTGTCCCAAATATCATTAACCAGATCTAAATGTGTATGTCAAGAAAAAGAATCATGGTAATTCATTATATTGTTTTTATATTATGAACTAAACTAAAGAAATTAAAATTTCTCAAATATTTGTTTTATTTACTGTACCAAACAGCACTTTCAATACACAATATTCACCATACTTTATTACACAATATTCACCATATTTTATTACAAAACACTTTATTGGAGGACACAGCATAAAGTTGATAAAGTAGCATAAAGACAATGAGATTCAAGATAAATAAAAATGTGTCTTCAAAAATACATTAACATCATATTAATCCATTCACAGCTGCTGAAGCCAAAAAATGAGTGCCAGAGAATCACATTCAGTCACCTATGATACAGAAAACAGATTTGATATTGTGTTGGAAAATAATGATTCATTATCACAGCTAAACTGGTTTCTTGCTCTTCCCTGTACATGTCTCTATCATGTTCATGTTGTTCTTCCTCGTCTAAACAGTTTGTTCAGGTGTACCCTGTAGTACAACACATGAACAGAAGATGTGATCACTGATGTGGTGTAGCTTTTTCTCAACCAGAGGAAGAAGTCTCAACATCCCATTGCCAGGCGTTCTCCAGTTCTCTGAAAGTAAAGCAAAAAACACAAACAATACAATTAAGTTGTTTAATGGACAGTCAGGTCAGCTTATGGCTACGTTTACACGTGGATGGCTATTTTCATAAACGGACATTTCACCCCTCTTCGTTTTAAAAAATAACATTGTGCACACGAACCCATGTATATGACGCCGTCCAGAGCATGCCAAACCTGTAGGTGGCAGTGTAACAAGAAGCTCAAGCCCACATTAGCCAATCAGAATCCCGAAAATAGTCACATACTGTGACATCGCTGCCTAAAACTCAAGTTTTTCTTCGTTTACATGCAAACGTGCAAACAAAGTTTTCCAAAATCTCCACTTTGGCCCGAGTTTTTAGAAATAATAGTTTTATGTGAAAAAAACTGGGTTTTCGTGTAAATGAGAGGCCAAACCGCAGGGAAATATCGGTGTCTTCACTTCGTGTAAAAGGGGCCTATGTTCTGCGATATATTAAGCAGTGATGGGCTACTCTGGCCCTTAGCATCTACTGTCCTGGAGATTTGGCTCCAACCTCAAACCCTCCTGCCTATTGTCTATAAGTAAAGCTGAAGACTTTCAGATGTGCTCAATTAGGGTTGGAGGTAAACTCTCAACCTCAAAAAGGAGAACGCAAAAGGGCCAGAGTTGCCCGTTCCTGATTTAAATTTACAAAGCAGCAGTCAGTACTTTAATATACACATTGAAGTATTTATATATATATATATTATATATATATATATATATATATATATATATATATATATATATATATATATATATATAAAATATTTCAGCACATGATATAAGCTAAGTACTGAACAAAAACTGTTTTAGTTTTTGAAAAAAAAAAAAAAACTTTTTTTCAAGACAACAAACTCTTCTGTCACTAGTTTCAAGAGCTTCACTTGGTCAGTGATAACCTGTACAATGTAAAATTGTCAACATCAAATTATGTACTACATATTACAGCATTGTTTCAATACAAGACATACCAATGGACTCGCGCACCTTTCTGTCTTCTTTGGGCACCAGATGTTCCTTCCTCACCCGAAACAAAGGACTTATTCGATTAGCTTGTGTTGATATAAGGACTGGTCTTCCTTCTCTGCTGTAAAACAAGAAAGTCTCCACTTACTCTATGTGCAATTACTATTGTTCTTGAAACATAAGACAGTTATAATTTACCTTACGATTCAGGAGAGAGCATTTGATGAGTAAATACTGATTGAAATATTCTAGAAACTTTACCTGGGAAGGGCTTATGACGGCAAGATCCGCTGCGACTCACTAGTAGCTCGTGTCAGGGTTAGCTCTTAAAAGAGCTGTTGAGTTTGATGTTGTAGAGATCTAAAAAAAAATGACTAAGTAATCCTGCAATACAGAAAGGAAGGTAATTTTATTACATTACATGCAAGCAGTCAGTTATACAACTGTAGGATATATTTCTGTAAAGAGTGTAGCATAATTAAATGTTAAAAGCATTTTATGTAATACGTTAACTGATATGTGGGCATTTCTATGAATAAAAGTATGTCTTTAATAGCAAGCAATAATCATATGAACTCGTTTAAAAATAACATGATTTACATGCAAACGGGACAGTTATCAGCAGTGTAACTGATCTGATTACGACAAAATAATCGAGTATCTGATGTCATGTGACAAGTCAGATTAGCTTTTCCACTCTTGCAAACAGAGGTAGGTTATGAGGTTTGGAGAGACATCATGTATCATTGGACATTGGAACATGAACACAACAGACAGGGACCAATTTGTAATAATTTTAATGAATACAATGCAATTAATATAAACTTTCTGACAGTTGTGTGGGACATCAGACTACTTTTCAAGAAGGGGCGCAACTGATTTACAAATATCGCGATAAATATGTACAGGAATTGAGGAAGTAGCCAATGACAGCACTAGGAGTAAAGCTGCAGGATTATGTACGAGTATACAAATATGTACTAGTATCGTACGAATTTGACAACTTGTTAAATCTTGTGAATTATTAAGACTTTGAGACTGTTCATACTGATTGGGCTATGGGTTTTGTAAGAACAGGTTTAAGAAACAACTAGGGATGTTAACCGATGACCGTTTGACCGATGGTTGACCGTATCAAGGTTAACCGATCAAAGTTGTTGGTAGTCGGTAAAAAAAAAAAAAAAAAAGTGATCTCTAAATTAGGCTATTATAGACAGTGGACTAAACACTACTACAGTTAGCCGTCATATTCCAATATCTTTTTGTGTGAAGTGAACAAATCCCTCTCACTCAATTTTTCATAACTCGCCCGTTTGTACTTAATAAACCAATAAAACATGTGGCGCGAGGTCACAGCGTTTGGGTTCGCGCTCTCACAAGGGTTGCAAAAAGTAAAGACTACAGGCTAACACACTCGAGGTTAGAGCCAGCGCAGACGACAGGAGGAAGCGCGCAAAGAAGAGTAGTGTGTGGGACCATTTCACCAAACAGAATGACACAGATGTAAGTTGCAACTTGTGTGATACAGAGCTAAATATGGAAATACATTACATCTACATTTCAGTGGTAACAGATAAGGTGATGATGATCATGATCTTTCTTTATTATTGTTAGCACTGCCTCAAACTAAAGCGCCGTCTCTTCGGTTCGGAGCTGTCATTTTCTGAAATGAGCCGCGGCAATGTTTTAAATGAGCTTCTAATGCTAGACAAACGCCTTTATTTTCAACCATTTCAAAACTAAGGAGCCATTTGTCTGCCGATTACATACAAGCTCCTCGGCGCCGCGTTTGCGGGACTCATGTTTCGCGCTGTTGGGGATTTTAAAAAAGTGACGTGAGTGGAAGGGCTGCGCTGGGGTGTGTGTGTGTGTGTGTGAGCGGGAGGCAGAGAGATGCGACAGAGTTGCGAAATTGCAGGCGCAACTCGAAATGGCTGTTATTTCATATAGCGTAACATATTTTAAACTACTCGGTTAACCGGTTTCAACCGGCTAATGAGGCTCGGTGGTCGGTCAAGAATTTTTTTCGTTTTCGCCATCCCTAGAAACAACAAATGCTTGATAAAATGGGTTAATTTAGGGTTAAAACCAACACATACATACCATTGCGAATATTTGCCTTTGCAGCTGTCCGTCGTCTCCTCCGTTTACTTGTCCTCAAAAATAATGGGCTGACTGAGTCGGAAAGGCCCTTTTGGTCTTTTCAGCTGAAAAAAGAGAAAATAAAATATCATTATGCATAATATAGGATTATTTAAAGGAAAAAGTACTGATTTTCCTTACAAATATTGGATGTTGCATTATTAAGCATTAAAAGCATGTGGTTGTGGTTAATATACATAATTTACAACAATTATCACTTTAAAACTACCAATACTGAGGTAAAAGCATGGTAAGTTTTGTGATTGCTGTCCTTTACTACACCCATCACAGTAAAACTGAGGTTACTGAGGTAAAAGCATGGTTAGTGTTGTGGTTACTGTGCATTTACAATAAGTACCACATTAAAACTACCAATAGTGTGGTAAAAGCATGGTAAGTTGTGTGATTACTGTCTTTTTACTACACTTATCACAGTAAAACTAATGTTACTGTGGTCAAAGCATGGTGTTGGTTTTACTGTGCTTCTACTACACATACAACTTTGTAATTGTACTACTTAAAAACCTGATATGAATATGATTAACTGACTGAAGGTCTACTCTAGGTCTATAGCATATCACGTGACAGATAGATAGTGTTTAATCACCATAGAAACCATTTTCATAGAAAGCAATGAAACTCAAAGCCTGATTCAGGTGCCAGATATAATGCAGTGACTGAACTTGAGCAAATCTGATTAATTTCGACAAACAGAAAATACATTGTATCAAACATTATTAGGACAGCGTATTTACGACTACTTACCAACATCTGGCACACGTGAACTGATGCCAAATATCGCGATGTGTTCGGAATGAGACTTCTTCAGCGCGATTTCCTACTGATAAAATATACTTTTATAAATATCAAATAACAGCAAAGCAATCCAGCTTCCCTGGCAATAAGACAGAAATAATATAATTAAAATAAATACATAAACCATGATAAGATCTCGTGAATAAATGTTGATTAAACAGCTGCTCTGCTGCAGCCCGATAGGCAGAAAGAATCGTGCTGTGATCACGAAAGATGCTTCCCATTGAAATACATTAGTTTAAAAAACGTGCTGATATCACGAAAATAACGAAATAAACGTGCCCGTGTCACGTTGCGTTGTTAAACTCACCGCTGAATGATCACGTGCGTTGTTAAACTCACCGCTGAACGCGCTAAACCTTTGCGGGGACTTTGATATCAGATTGCGAGGGGTTTTAGACATCAAAAACCAGTTGGAGGGCCAGATACAAATTATCTGAGTGCCGCCATTTGACACGCCCTGGAATAGATAATATTGTGTAGCCCAATGAG
>JARPMJ010004914.1:0-69450 GCA_033366665.1 Phoxinus dragarum | reverse complement strand
CGGCGGTGTTGCAACAATCTATAGAGATATTCTTAATGTTACTCAGAAAACAGGTCACAGGTTTAATTTGTTTGAAATACTTGTGCTAAATGTTACGCTCCCAGATGTAAGAAAGAAATCCCTATTATCTCTAGCCTTGGCTACTGTATATAGACCGCCAGGGCCCTACGCTGATTTCCTAAAAGAGTTTGCAGATTTTCTCTCAGATCTATTGGTCAATGTCGATAAGGCAATAATTGTTGGAGATTTCAACATACACGTTGATAACACAAATGATGCGTTAGGGACTGCGTTTACCGATTTATTAAACTCCTTTGGGGTCAAGCAAAACGTTAGTGGTCCCACTCATCGTCTTAATCATACTCTAGATTTAATTATATCATATGGAACCGATCCAACCGATATAGATATTATACCGCAAAGTGATGATGTCACTGATCATTACATGGTAACTTGCATACTACGTACGGCTGAAATGTGTCATGTTGCGCCGCGTTATCGACCAGGTAGAACAATCCTTCCAACTACTATAGATAGATTCTTGAATAGCTTACCTGATCTATCTCAGCTTCTCAGTGAACCCAAAGAAACAGATGAGCTAGAGGAAATGACTAGCAGTATGAGCAACATTTTCTCTAGTACATTAGAAACTGTTGCACCAATTAGATTAAAAAAGGTTAGAGAGAAAACTAAAGCACCATGGTACAACAGTGCTACGCATGTTATCAAGAGAGAAACTCGTAACTTAGAGCGCAAATGGAAACAAACTAATTTAGAGGTCTTTAGAATCGCGTGGAAAGACAGTATGTCACGTTATAAAAAGGCTCTAAAAGCAGCCAGGGCTGAACATCTCCGCAAACTAATAGAAAATAACCAAAACAATCCAAGGTTTTTATTTAACACTGTGGCTAGATTAACAAATAAACAGACATCACCTGAACAAAATATTCCGTTACATCTAAATAGTAATGATTTCATGAATTTCTTCACTGAGAAAATAGAAAGCATCAGAAACACAATTGTAAATGTACAATCTTTGACAGCGTCTTATGATTCAGCCTCAATTATCGCCCCTCAAGAACAACTACAGCGCTTTACAACTATAGGACAGGAAGAGCTAAATAAACTTATCACTGCATCTAAACCAACAACATGTTTATTAGATCCAATACCCACTAAACTACTGAAAGAAGTGTTACCTGTAGTGGAAGAGCCTCTTCTCAATATTATTAACTCGTCTCTATCTTTAGGACATGTTCCAAAAACATTCAAGCTGGCAGTTATAAAACCTCTTATTAAGAAACCACAATTAGATCCAAATAACCTAGCAAATTACAGACCCATTTCAAATCTTCCATTTATGTCTAAAATACTAGAAAAAGTTGTGTCCGCTCAATTGTGCTCTTTCTTGCAAGAAAACGATATCTATGAAAAATTTCAGTCAGGATTCAGGCCACATCATAGCACAGAAACTGCGCTGGTTAAAATTACAAATGATTTACTTTTAGCTTCTGACCAAGGCTGTATCTCAATACTAGTTTTACTCGATCTTAGTGCTGCGTTTGACACTATAGATCATAAAATACTCTTAGATCGACTTACACTGGTGTACAGGGACAGGCATTAAGCTGGTTTAGATCGTACCTATCAGACCGTTACCATTTTGTCCATTTAAATGGGGAAAAATCAAAGATAACGTCAGTAAATTATGGAGTGCCGCAAGGATCTGTGTTAGGCCCTCTGCTATTCTCAATTTATATGCTGCCACTTGGTAATATTATAAGAAAACATGGAATAAGTTTCCACTGTTATGCTGATGACACTCAATTATATATTTCATCACGACCAGATGATAACACTAAATTATCTGAAATGACAGAGTGTGTTAAAGATATAAAATATTGGATGACGTGTAATTTTCTTCTATTAAATTCAGATAAAACGGAGGTATTACTGATTGGTCCAAAAAACTGCCCACAAAACCTCTTACAATACAACCTTAATCTAGATGGACGCCCTGTTACTTTATCCTCTACAGTAAAAGATCTGGGTGTTATACTAGATCGCAACTTGTCTTTTGAAAATCATATTTCAAATGTCACAAGAACAGCTTTTTTCCACCTTAGAAACATTGCTAAGCTACGTAATATGCTATCAGTTTCTGATGCAGAAAAGTTAGTTCATGCATTCATGACCTCGAGACTAGATTACTGTAATGCTTTATTAGCTGGTTGTCCTGCTTCCTCCGTAAACAAGCTACAGTTAGTCCAAAATGCAGCTGCTAGAGTTCTTACTAGGTCAAGAAAATATGATCATATAACACCAATTTTATCATCTCTACACTGGTTACCTATTAAGTTCCGTATCAACTACAAAGTATTGTTACTGACCTATAAAGCCCTAAATGGTTTAGCTCCTGTGTATTTAAGAGATCTTCTATCGCCATATAATCCATCGCGCTCTTTAAGATCGCTAAATTCGAGGCTTCTGGTCGTACCTAGGATAACTAAGTCCACTAAAGGAGGGAGGGCGTTTTCACATCTAGCCCCTAAACTCTGGAATAGCCTTCCTGATACTGTCCGAGGCTCAGACTCGCTCTCCCAGTTTAAAACTAGATTAAAGACGCATTTCTTTAGCCAAGCATTCACATAATGCATCTCATACCTTTTATACTACAGTTAAATCAGATCAAATGCATTCATATTATGAACAGCAGCTATGCTAATTATTTCCCATCTGCCTTTTTTGTTGTTATCTCGGGACGCCTGTCCCGAGATAACTCAAATAGAGTTCGTCAGCTCCAGTTATGTATCCAGCCTCTCATGGAGACTTCAGATGCCCCAACGCCTGTGATGAGACGACTCGACGCCTGTGAAGAGACGACCCAACGCCGGCGATATGTTATGCCATAAATTTTATGATTAACTAACTGTATTTTGTGTGTATATTTTTGAAATACATTTTCTGTAAAGCTGCTTTGAAACAATATGTATTGTGAAAAGCGCTATACAAATAAACTTGAATTGAATTGAATTACTGTAATGCTCTATTAGCTGGTTGTCCTGCATCCTCAATAAACAAGCTACAGTTACTCCAAAATGCAGCCGCTAGAGTTCTTACTAGATCAAGAAAATATGATCATATAACACCGATCTTGTCATCACTACATTGGTTACCTATAAAGTTCCGTATTAATTATAAGGTATTGTTACTGACTTATAAAGCCCTAAACGGCTTAGCTCCAGTCTATTTAACAGATCTTCTATCGCCCTATAATCCATCGCGCTCTTTAAGATCACTAAATTCGAGGCTTTTGGTTATACCTAGGATATCTAGGTCCACCAAAGGAGGGAGAGCATTTTCACATTTAGCTCCAAAACTCTGGAATAGCCTTCCTGATACTGTTCGTTGCTCAGATTCGCTCTCCCAGTTCAAAACTAGACTAAAGACGCATCTCTTCAGCCAGGCATTCATATACATTTTTTAATCTTACAGTTAAATCCGGCCTCTAGTTCATAACCGCCAGAGGAGAACTGGCCCCCGACTGAGCCTGGGTTCTCCCAAGGTTTTTTTTTTCTCCATTAGGTCACCTGATGGAGTTTTTCATTTTCTTGCCACTGTTGCCTTTGGCTTGCTCAGTTGGGGATATTCAATTTAATTAATCAATGAATAATACTATTGATTAGCATTACCAAACATGGACATTTTAGTATTATTTTAATTTAATACTGTGAAGCTGCTTTGATACAATCTGTATTGTGAAAAGCGCTATACAAATATTCTTGACTTGACTTGTTTGTGTGTGGGTTGTGAAATGATTAAAAACAGCGAAAAGAAAGTCTCAAAATCCAAATGAATCAAATGAGATCGTCATCAATGAATGCATGTGTGTCACCTGATCCACACATGCACATCTTCTTTGTTGCATGTGCAAATTATGATACACTAATACAAAAGAAAACATTTGTATTCACAAACATGTCTTTCATTCATTCAATTTTGAATTGTGCACACGCAAGTTAAAAGGCATGGATAAAACATATTTGCAACATGTATCAAGTTCATTGATAATTGTGCTTGCACGAGTTAATCATTTTGATACTATATTCAACCCATACATTTAGGACATGCTATAGTAAATTATCTGTGGGGTATTATGAGCTGAAACTTCACAGACACATTCTGGGGACATCTGAGACTTATATTACTTATTTATCTTGTAAAAATGGCCATTATAAGTCCCCTTCAAAACAAGAACAAATATCTTCTAATGGGGTCAGAATAAGGAACTTAATTCAAAGAGAAAACAATAATTTTTCTGAGAATTTTTGCCCAAAGCCCTGGATAATGTTTGACCCTGATATATGCTATTTTATTAAATCAAAATCTTTATTTATTTGGGACATATAGACAGTTAGCAGAGAGCAAAGTGACAGTAAGATGACGTCAGTGTGTTTTATTCTTAAGGTCAGAAGAAGCATCTGTAAACGCTGCTGTAACCAAATCAGACTTGATCTCAAACCAAATCCATCATCGTTTCTCTGGATCAATACAAACACTTCAGACTGGATCACTGATGTGTGTGTGTGTGTGTGTGTGTGTGTGTGTGTGTGTGTGTGTGTTTGTGTGTGTATTTAGACACTTTATTATTTAACATGATAAAGGTTGTTTAATCGTTTTGACCTGCTCACTCTCATTGACTGTTTAATAAATAAAAGCAAGGTATCTTAGAGCACCTCGGTTCACCTTTATCAATGTCAGACGGTCAGAGTCAAGCTGAGAAATGGCATGCAACTAATTTAGCCCAGACGATATAAGAAAATCTGGGGCCTCATTTATAACCGTTGCGTACGCACAAAACAGGCCCTGAAAGAGGCGTACGTCACTTCCAACGCATAAGTCGTGATTTATAAAAACAAAACGCACCTGCACGCAAACTCCTTGCAAACAGACCCACGCGTACGAACATTTTGGATTTTGGCGACGCCGATGGTGAGCTGGAGTTAAATGTATTTTTGGTCACTTTTAGACAGAACATTTGAAGAAAATGATACACAAGAAAAATAATACAAATATAATTTCACTCACCAAGCCTATCACTTTGAAGCAAATATCCACCCATTATTAATTGTCCGCGACAGCGATCGCGTTGGTCCGTTTAGTGAAATGACGCATATCCTATCTAATGACAGAAGAAAACGTCTTCATTATGAGTCCAAATCATAAATAGAGTGCATGTCAAGTCAAGTCATCTTCATTTATATAGCGCGTTTAACAATGTAGATTGTTTCAAAGCAGCTTTACAGAGATAAACGTATAATTTAAGGTAACAGAGATGGTTTTGGCTTTATATCGGTTCTTGAATAATGTTATATTCCAGCTAAAGTTAGTTTTGATTGATTTACTCTGTCGAAATGATCATTTGTTACAGTGGTGTAGTCTAGTTTTTTGTAGTGAGTATACTGTGACCCCCCCGCCTAACCCGCCTCATACTAACCCGTCTCATCACCCCATAAGCACCACCACACTCACTAATGCATACAGAATGCAACGACATGTAATTGAGAGCATTATGAGACTAAGTGTTATCAACATGTCAATTTATTATAAGCAACACAAGACTTTAACAGCCAATGACATTTACAGCTGAGGAGACTGGACTGATGTTCAACTGTTTAGTGTTAATCACCATTTAACTCAGCCAGTCAAGAGCTACATTTAGCCTTAGATGTTATATGAATATGGTCCCTGAAGCACAGGATTTATCAGCTGACAATAATAATAATAATAATAAAAAAAACATTATCACAAATACAAATTTACTTTTAGAAATGGTGTTTTTGAAAGAAAATGGTTATGGTTTTGGCAAGTTTACTGTTTAAATTAAAACATGTATGAAAACTTGTGTGATATTCCTTTTTAAAATAAGTTAATATATTTCATTATTATTATTATTTTACAGTACATTTTACTGTGCAATTTCTTTCATAATTTATTTGAGTTTATACCGAACTTTTATTTTGACAGGTTGTCGTAAAGACATTACAGTTTCTGTGTGTGTTTATGATACGAATGAATGACGATAGTTTTATCAAATGAAATGGTGAAATTCTCATGAAGTGACTCATAGCAGCTCTGTGATGAAGTTCACATGTGTAGCCTACATCATGTCATCATAGCTGCAGTGAAACGCTGAAAACACTACGAGCGTGAAGTCACGCTTGCTTCAGTGTGTGTGACTGTAGCACACATAGAGCGCTCATTCCCAGAGACGTGTTGAACAACTGCAGTCTCTTTGAGTTTTTAATATTCACAGACACTAGTCGAGATTTGATTAATTGTACAGCCCTACTTATGATTTATTCATTCAAAAAATGACCAAATTCCGTGACGTTCTGCTTTATACAGTAATTGTGAGTGGATTCTGCGATTTGATCTGTGTCCATTGCAAACACAGACGAGGTGAATTTATGAATGAAAATGTGAAAGTTCTGTCACAAAACGAAGTTGTTACATATCCTCACGCTTTTTTTAGTGGGTATACGGAAATACTTGGCATTTCCTAGTGGGTATACAGCGTATACCTATCACGTAGACTACACCATTTAACCCTCTGGGGTCTGATGAGTTTTCTGGGTCCTGGAGGTGTTCTGACATGCTCTAACATTTGTGCTTATTTCTGTTACTTGTGACATTAAGGCTAAAGTCTTATTACACTGTATTCAGCACAAACTCTGCTACAATAATATGTCATCAGCATGTATGTAAGATTTTGTAGTTTTAAGGTAATAACATTTATGCGTGGTTTGTGAAAATGACAAAAAAAAATGTCACTGAAATAAGGTCTTGAAACCCAAACTGATTATTTCGGTAACGCTTTAGAGAACAGCCCGGAAAGTACTGTGTAATTAAGAGGAATTTACAGTGTAACTTTCTGTAATTAAAGTACTTGCATGTAAGTATAAGGGAACAATATGTAAAGTTTTAGGAATAAGGGGATAACAACCAGGATAATTAAACAAATATTTATACTGTAAGTATTATAGAACTAAAGGGTTCTTATTCTACTATTATGATACAACAATCTAACATTTGGGAGCAATTTAGCGAGAACAGACAATGCGTACCTTTTTGAAATAATGGTGAACCAGTACATACTGTATAGCCTTTTTAAAAATTACAGAGTACATATCTATGCAAAACAATAAAAAATAGAAAAAAAATTATAGCAAAAGTGCAGATGTTTAAGTTTGGGCTAACATGTTTCAAGGCAAGAAAAGATAAGACTATTGCAATTTTTTTAAATACTGGGAAATATATCTTGTTTGATGTGGTTACAGGGCAAGTGGTGCTTGTATAATAAATAAAGGTCTCCGAGTCAGTGATATAAGATTGTGTATGCATTTTTATTGTACTTACCCTGTAACTACCCTGGAACAAGAGGGTAACAAGCACCACTTTAATTTACGGCCCGCAATGTCACATTTACCATGTAACTACATGGAACAAGAGGGTAACAAGCACCACTACATGAAACAAGAGTATCTTTCCCTAATATTTAAGCAAAAGTTGCAATAGTTTTCGTTTTCAGTGCACTTTTGTTAAAAATATTACTTTATAAATGCATAGATATGTACCCTGTAATTTTTAAAAAGGCTATACAGTATGTACTGGTTCACCATTATTTCAAAAAGGTACGCAGTGTATGTTCTTGCTAAATTGCTCCCAAATGTAAGATTGTTGTATCATAATAGTAGAATACATTTACATTTATTCATTTAGCAGACGCTTTTATCCAAAGCGACTTACAAATGAGAAACAATAGAAGCAATTAAACTAGCAGTAGACCAACAGTATGTAAGTGCTATGACCCTTCGCAGTACAATCCAACGTACAGTACAGTTTTTTTTTTTTTTTTTTTTTTTTTTTTTTTAGAATAGAGAAGAGAGTGTTAGTATTACTGGATTAAATGCTGCCGAAAAAGATACGTCTTCAGCAATTTCTTAAAAATGGGTACGGACTCAGCGGCTCTGGCTGAGTTAGGCAGATCATTCCACCAGCAGGGAACAGTCATGGTAAAGGTCCGAGAAAGAGATTTTGTGCCTCTTTGAGATGGCACCACAAGACGGCACTCGCTTGCAGAGCGCAAGTTTCTGGATGGCACATAAGTCTGAAGTAATGAGTTCAGGTACGAGGGAGCAGTGCCAGTGGTTGTTCTGTAGGCAAACGTCAGTGACTTGAATTTGATGCGAGCGGCAATCGGCAACCAGTGCAATTTTGTTAGGAGAGGAGTGACGTGTGCTCTCTTCGGCTCGTTGAAGACCACTCTAGCTGCAGCATTCTGGATCAGTTGCAGAGGTTTGACAGTGCAAGCTGGGAGACCAGCCAGGAGAGCATTACAATAGTCCAGTCTGGATAGAACAAGCGCCTGAACAAGCAGTTGTGTAGCATGCTCTGATAGGAAGGGCCTGATCCTTCTGATGTTGTACAAGGCAAATCTGCATGACCGGGCAGTGCTAGCAATGTGGTCTGTGAAATTCAATTGGTCGTCAATTACAACTCCAAGGTTCCTGGCTGATCTTGATGGAGTTATGGATGACGAGCCTAGCTGAATGGTGAAGTTGTGATTAAGTGCTGGGTTAGCCGGGATTACGAGTAGCTCTGTCTTCGCAAGGTTTAGTTGAAGGGGGTGGTCCTTCATCCAGCCAGAAATGTCTGTCAGGCAGGCTGAGATGCGAGCGGCTACTGTCGGATCATCAGGCTGGAATGAGAGGTAGAGTTGTGTGTCATCAGCGTAGCAGTGGTAGGAAAAGCCATGTTTCTGAATCACAGATCCTAGTGATGTCATGTAGATGGAGAAGAGAAGTGGTCCAAGCACTGAGCCCTGAGGCACACCAGTAGCTAGATGTTGGGTCTTAGACGCCTCACCCCTCCACGACACCCTAAAGGACCTACCCGAGAGATAAGACTTGAACCACTGGAGTGCAGTTCCCGAGATTCCCTTCATCTTTAGGATTGACAGGAGGATCTGGTGGTTAACTGTGTCAAAGGCAGCAGACAGATCCAGCAGGATGAGAACTGAGGACTTGGAAGCTGCTCTTGCCAATCTCAGGGCTTCAATTACTGAGAGCAGAGCAGTCTCAGTCGAGTGTCCGCTTTTGAAGCCAGACTGATTGCTGTCCAAGAGGTTGTTCTGCATAAGAAAGGAGGAGATCTGGTTGAAAACAACTCGTTCAAGTGTTTTTGCGACGAAAGGAAGAAGAGATACCGGTCTGTAATTCTCTAGATGTGCTGGATTTAGAGTGGGTTTCTTAAGCAGTGGGGTTACCCGAGCCTGCTTGAATGCTGTGGGAAATGTACCAGTGTGAAGAGATGTGTTTATGATGTGTGTGAGTGTGGGTATAACAGAGGAAGAAATAGCTTGAAGTAGGTTAGTGGGAATGGGATCAAGCGGACAGGTAGTAGGGCGATTGGAAAGAAGGAGTTTGGAGACTTCTGTCTCTGAAAGCAAGGAGAAGGAAGGTAGAATGTGTGTGTTAGCTGGTAAAATGTGTGTGTTAGTTTGTGGATTTGTAAATTGGCCGCTGATGGTGGTAGTTTTGTTTATGAAGAATGAGGCAAAATCATCAGCTGTTTGGGTAGATGAAGGAGGAGGAGGAGGAGGAGGGTTAAGAAGGGAGGAGAAGGTTTTGAAAAGCATGCGAGAGTCAGAAGAATTGTTAATTTTGTTGTGATAGTAAGTCATTTTAGCAGTAGATATGTTAGCTGAGAAGGAAGAGAGGAGGGATTGATAAAGATCAAGGTCAGAATGAGCTTTGGATTTGCGCCACTTCCTCTCTGCACCCCTGAGTTTAGCACGATGTTCACGGAGAACATCAGATAACCAGGGGGCAGAGGGGGTGGGGCGGGCTGGCCTGGAGGAAAGCGGGCAGAAGTTGTCCAAGCAGGATGTTAGAGTGGAGAAAAGAGTATCAGTGGCACTGTTAGTATCTAGTGCTGAGAGCTGGTCTGGTGGAGGAAGTGTGGATGAGACCAAAGAGGATAGGCGAGAGGGTGAGAGTGAGCGTAGGTTCCGCCGAAAGGTGACCTGTGGAGGAGTGCGTGTTGTATTCTGGGGCAGGTTGAGGTTGAGAGTGAGGAGGAAGTGATCTGAGGTGTGCAGTGGAGTGACAAGAGTATGGTCAGTGGAGCAGTAGCGTGTGTAAATAAGGTCCAATTTGTTACCTGAGAATAAGTACCCCTTAGTTCTATAATACTTACAGTATAAATATTTGTTTAATTCTCCTGGTTGTTACCCCTTTATTCCCCAAACTTAAAATATTGTTCCCTTATACTTATATTGTAAGTACGTTATAGGTACACTATAATTACCGAAGGTTACGCTGTGAAATCACTTTAATTACGCAGTAATTTCCGGGCTGTAATCTAAAGCGTTACCATTATTTCTTCGCAAGACTTTTGAAAATTGTTTCACGTAGCCTAGAATATTTGCTCCAAAACTATGTGAAAATCACCCTGAATACTCATTCAGATAAGACAATATATTGATTTAAAATTTGTAAGACATGTCTTGTCAAGTCAAGTCAAGAATATTTGAAGAGCTCTTTTCCAAAACGCGATAAACGCCATTTAAAAAAAGTTTATCATGTAATTTTGCTGTGTACTGAACCTATTCACTGCTCCATCAACGTGTCATGCCAAAATCGCGATATTTCCTGGTTTAAAATGTACTGCAAGATGCAGTTTCCAAAACGCGATAAGCACCGAACCTATTTTTAGCCTAAACGGATACATCCTCTCGACCAATCAGAATTCGGGCGCGTTCTAAGCAATCAAAATAGGCGGCAATCTGAACAGACGTTTATTTCATTAATTCCTCAAAATGAGTGCTTTAAAGTTTACAAAACGCAGACTGGACAAAGATAATCACAAAAAACAACAACAAAAGAAGATTTGCGGGAGGCGTGTTAATACCAACAGTGGGTTGTCAACAAAGCTGCTCCCACAAGTTTCTGTCAGGCCGAGAGGCTGTCACCGGACGATCTGATTTTTATTTATTATCTTGATTTTTATTTTATTTATTTAATACTGACTGACTTGCCTATTGAATATCGTTATCATTATTTAATAATTCGTTATTTCATGCATATGTAGTGGACAAATTGGTCCTATTTGTTACAGGTTTGACACTTTACTATAAATGACTCTGAATGTATTACTAAATAACTTATTGAATATTGTTATCATTACTAGGCTATCATTACTTTTTTCAGGTTCGGCACCAAATTACAATTAGCCTAAATTACTAAATGATTTAAATGTATTTTTAACATTGTTGTATTTAAGGACTGGTATTTGTATGAGTGTTATGTGCTGGACAATATTAAAATGTGTCATTGGAATTATTTATTTTATTTGTACTATTTATTTTATTTAACTATTTATTATAGTTGGCTTTTATTTATTTCATGCATTTGCACTTGTTTAATTTAAATTAATTGAAAGTATTAAAGACAAACCATCATTTTTGTGGAAACAATTGATGGATTTATAGCGTTTAAAAAAAAATGGATTTATAGCGTTTTGAAAAATAAACAAATTCACTTTGAATTTATCATCAACAATATTGTTGTTTGATTTAATAATCATTTTTCAACATGTTCAGACTGAGCCACACAACCATTTTAACAGGATAAATTGAATATTCACAAAATGTGTGGGTCTAGGTAAAAAAAATAATTTTAATGAAAACTATTGAAATGGATTTATAGCGTTTTGGAAAAGAGCTCCTCATTTGTATAGCGCTTTTCACAATACAGATTGTATCAAAGCAGCTTCACAGTATTAAATTAAAATAATAATAAAACGTCCATGTTTGGTAATGCTAATCAATAGTATTATTCATTGATTAATTAAATTGAATATCCCCAACTGAGCAAGCCAAAGGCAACAGTGGCAAGGAAACGAAACGTCTTGTGTAAAAGCTTTATGCGAGTAGGCGTAAACCACCCATGAATATGTTTCACACCTGAGAAAGACAAAGACCCTCCCATAATGGCCCTATTAGGAGCTCTCAGACACTATCATTATGATTTATCACATATCATAAATTTAAAAAAGAATGACTTTTTGATTGTTTGGATTTATTTATGCAGTGGTGGACTGGTGCATTGCAATTAAAGTTGTGCATTATATGAATGTTTTTATTATTTTAAATGTTTATACCCCATATGACTGCTATACAAATGAAGATGAATATATGAATAGATTGGCCTTTTTGAACTCATATTAGGGAATGTACATATGCAAATATATTTGTGATGGGTGATTTGAATGCAGACATTTCTGATGACAAATCTCTCTTTGGTCAGCACTTGTTACAGTTTTGTCAGGATAGTAAACTGGTTCTCTCCAGAATGAATTTCCTACCTGCTGATAGTTATACTTACGTCAGTGAAGCATGGAAAACGACATCTTGGCTGGATCATGTAATCTGTACAGCCGATGCTCATGAAAGTCTGGAAAAAGTTGAAATTCTGTATGAGTTGACTACAACTGATCACTTACCTGTCTCTATGATTATAAATGTTGATAATTTACCTGACTGCAGTAGTTCGACAGAAGATGGCGCTAATAAGGTCAAAGTGGATTGGGATAAACTAAATAGAGGATGTATTGTACTATTGTGGTAGGTCGGATGCTCTCCTAAGGGAAGGACAGTTACCCATGGGTGCTATTTTATGTTCAAATATTAATTGTGATGATGTCACTCACTGTAATGCCTAAATGAAATGTACGATGGTATAGTGAGGGCTCTACATGATGCTAGTCATCCTCTGCACACACACCCCAGTAAGGCTAAGAATATTAAACCTGGCTGGAATAAGTATGTAGTTGACCACCATGAAGCTGCTAAGACGGCTCATAGGTCCTGGGTTATAGCTGGTAAACCCAGACAGGGGCCAGAGTTAGAACACAAAAAGCTTACCAGGGCCAGATATAAATATGCAGTGCGCTTTGTTGGAAAGCATGAGGAAGCCTTAAGAGCTCATTTTATGGCTGAAAACTTGATGGGCAAAAATGTCAATGAGTTTTGGAAGGAGGTGAAAGTTACAAATAGGGCCAAGACAATATTGCCTTGCCATATCGAAGGTGTATCTGGTACAGAAAATATAGCAGAGCTGTGGAGGCAGCACTATGCAACTCTGTTTAATTGCATTAAAAGTGAGCCCTATTGTGTGGGTGAGATAAATGAGGATGTAATATACTTTACTCCCAATGAGGTCTATAATGCTATAGAGCAACTAGCTGATAACAAAGCTAGTGGCAAAGATAACATCACTGCGGATCATCTCAAGTTAGCCAGCCCAGAGTGTCAGCCCTTCTATCCATTTGCCTGACAGGGCTGATGACTCATGGTATACTGCCAGACACCATGTTGACCGTCACATTAGTGCCCGTCATTAAGGACAAGGCAGGGAAAATAGGGAGTTTGGACAACTATAGACCCATTGCTATAGCTAGCAATCTTTCAAAGGTGTTAGAAAAGATGCTACTAGATAGACTGAGTGGGTTCATTTACACCACGGAAAATCAATTTGGCTTTAAGTCTCAACACAGTACTGATCTATGTATATATGCATTGAAAGAAGCTGTTGAATCCTATAGAAGGCAGGGCTCTACAATGTTTATTGGGTTTATTGATGCGTCCAAGGCATTTGACAGAGTAAATCATCATAAGCTTTTTTACTAAACTTATGCTTAGGGGTGTACCGGGATGCATCATACGTATACTGGCTTACTGGTATGCGAAATAAAGCATGCAGGTTAAATGGGGAAACAGCCTATCGACACCATTTAGTGTAAGCAATGGAGTATGGCAGGGGGGGCTTCTGTCTCCTGCCCTGTTTAACTTATATATGGACAACCTCTCAAAGCAGTTGGGGATATGTAAGACGGGTTGTGTAATAGGAAACACTGTTAAACCACCTGATGTACGCAGATGATTTAGTTGTTATGTCCCCCAGTACTGTTGGGTTCCAGCAGTTGTTGGATATATGCTCCAAGTATGGGGGTGAGTTTGATGTACAGTACAATGCAAAGAAGAGTGTTGTGTTGGTTTGTAGGACTAAGGAAGATCAAAAGCTGCACTTCCCTATGTTTTATCTGTCAGGGCAATGTATCTGTGTATCTAACTGTACAAAATATCTTGGGCATATCATTACTGACAAGATGGAAGATGATGCTGACATGTATAGGCAAAGACGAATGTTGTATGTCCAAGCGAACATGTTAGTCAGGAAATTTCATTACTGCACTGATGATGTGAAAGTGCACTTGTTTCGTGCTTACTGTACCCCTATGTATGCAGCCCCATTATGGGTCAACTACAAAAAGGAGACTATGCGCAAACTGCAGGTAGCATATAATGATTGTCTGAGGATACTGCTGAAGAAGCCCAGGAGCAGCAGTGCAAGTAAGCTTTTTTGTGACTTGAGGCTAAGAAACGTAATGTTTAAGTTTATGTGTCGACTTGATGTGTCACAAAACTATATTATAGTAAGGCTCACAAGTCCCAGGTGTAGCTCGGTCCGATATCAATCGCATCTATGGAAGCATTGGTATGAGTGCCTTTTATGAGTGCCTTAAGACTTTTGTGAAAAAGGGTGTATTGTATATGTTTATGTAATTGTTTTTTTGTTTTAGTTTTTTGGTGTATGTTCTGCTGTTGGGCCTGTAATAAAGTTTATATATATATTTACAACACAACATAATCCAAATATACACAACAAATGGCAAAAAGCACATTATTTAACACACTGAACTAAAGACAGAGACTTAACCAGTCTCACACCTTTGTGCCATTCCTGAAACATAGTACATACCTGTCATTTCCATGATGTTTGATTTTTCACTTTACCATGTTCTGCATATCTTGAAGTCAGCAAGACTGGTACCTAAAATAAATAAAACACCAGGTTTGTTGTGCCTTGTAGGCATATACGTGCAGGGCTGAATAAAATAATAATATTATTATATATAATATATATAATAACAATAGTATAGCAGGCATCGTTAAAAAGGAACACTTCAGTAACACTACACTAGAGAAAAATATATTGATCATCATATTTTACTTCAAATGTTTACAATCGATATGACGTTATGAAATGAGATCAGAATAAAAACCATGATAATGTTTGGTGCGCTTTGCTTTTCAAACGCACGTCACGCGACTGACTCAAACTCACAGCGCGTGCAGGAAACATTCACTGAAGCATCGAGCAACAGTTCAATGGCAATGTGAAGTTTATGCAACAATAACACTAACTAATATAATTCAGAATTAAAGCTGCAAGCAGCATTTATCGGGGTTCAAGCTTTTAAGGCCTTTAAGCACATTAGCATCAAAAGACATTAAGATTTATTTAGCAAGCATTTAACCACTGACATAGATCGAAAATACCATTTACAGCCAATACAGGCAATTTACTATAAGAAATATGGTTTTCAACACTTTTTACCAGTTATGGCGCCACCTATGGTCCGATCTCCATGATATTTTGCATGCTTGTTAAGGATGTTATGACACATGTCCACCATTTTTGCAAAGTTCTGAGTTTTCCTTTAGGATTTATAAGCTTTTGAGTGTATTTTGCCACGCCCCTTTTCTAATTGACCCGGTTATAGCCATCTAAATGCAAAAGTTAAACTTTTGTAGATAATTATTGATCTAGATTGTCCTAGACTGGTTTGATTCCGATCGGGCGAAAAACCTAGGACTAATTTGCAAAAGTAGGTTTTAAACATAATCGTGAATATTTAATGAACGATTTGATTGACAGTAGCGGTTTTATAGGCAAAGTTGTTCAGTATGAGAAGACCTATCAAATTATATGCATATATTGTGTTGATGTGTGTAACACCACGTGATAACAGAGCCGTAAAATTTGTTAGCGCCAACTAGTGGCCGCTTTCTTTCAAAATTCTTACAGACCTCTAGGATCACGAGTTGAATATGCCCATTGAGTTTTGTTCCAATAATACGCTCCGATAATATAGTCTAATAGGTGCTCAAATTCATTGGCCGATGGCTGCCATGTTTTTTGAGATACCTCAAAGACATACATGGCTCCTTGGACCAAGACACTGCATACCAATTTTCCAAGTCAAACGGTCAGGTGGTCGTAGCCCTTTTAATGTTTTTTTGATGTTATAGCACCACCTAGTGTTCTAGTGTACATTATTCTCTTCCGGGTCTGTTGTCAATCTGCGTTCACGACTCCGCAGTGATACTGCTGACGTAAGACGTGCTGACGTGTTATCTCGTCCGTGTAGTATTCGGGTTCAAATAAATATGGATGGGCAAAAATTGCAAGTCTTCCTCTGTGTAGAAATCCTTAGACATGTTTGCGAAGATTGTTTTGTTTACATCGTGCATCTCCCTCAGACTGTAAACGACGCTCGGGCGCACCAGATAAGACGTCAGCAGCGTCTTACGTCAGCAGCGTCACTGCGGAGTCCTGAACGTAGATTGACAACAGACCCGGAAGAGAATACAATGCTGAATAAAGTCGTAGTTTTTGTTATTTTTGGACAAAAATGTATTTTCGATGCTTCAAAAATGTCTAACTAACCCACTGATGTCACATGGACTACTGTGATGATGTCTTTATTACCTTTCTGGACATGGACAGTATACCGTTCATACATTTTCAATGGAGGGACAGAAAGCTCTCTGACTAAATCTAAAATATCTTAAACTGTGTTCCGAAGATGAACGGAGGTCTTACGGGCTTACCCCCAATTTCCACCAGATGCGTTACGGCTGCGTTACGGCTCGCGCACGGCGGCGGAGTCAATCGGATTCCATTAAAGTCAATGTGTGCATTTCCACTGAATGCAGAACAGCTGCGTTCCGACTCCGGCGATCCGCAGGCCTCCGGAGCTGATACGCAGAGCTTCTATTTTTGCCGGATGCCGGAGAGCTCCGCAGCACTACAGGGCAGAGTGCGCAGGACAGGAAGTCGAGCAAAAAAACAGAACAAACCAAAACAAAATAAAAGATCCGTTTAATTTTCAAAATAAAATACACCGTGATCATGGTGGATCATATTTGGCGGAAAAATATGATGATCATGGCGGAAAACTGTTCCTGGTTTGGTGGGTTCTGTTAATCGAAACTACATATCGCGCGATCACACGTGAATTAGCAAGATCTCGTGGGTCCTCGGCCGCAGCCGCTACGCAACAAATCCGGACCTGGTGGGTATTGACGGACGACGGAACACGGAGCTGTCACGCAGCTGAGGCGTTCCGCAGCCGTAACGCATCTGGTGGAAATTGGGGGTTAGAACGACATGAGGGTGAGTCATTAATGACAATTTTCATTTTTGGGTGAACTAACCCTTTAAAAAAAGTTAACTGTCTAATGGGACAATGTGTATTTTATAATGGAAGTTATTCAGATGTATAAGAGTTGCAATATGGTGTGTAGTGGTCGGCCTATATTCAGCATTTTTTAAATATCGGCATCGGCCAATAAGTTTTTCTGATTTGCCGATGTATTGGAAGCAGGACTTTTATGTTGACGGACGGCGCTGAGAACACCAGTGCCTGAGAAGAGAACGGCAGTGCCTAATCACACAGTGCTCACTCACATTCTCCATCTTCATTAGTGCACGATCTCTGTCACTCATATAATACTTTGTTAGATAGAACTGGTAAACAAAGAAAGTAAATGGTATGCGAAAAAATAAAGCGTTTGCTTCAATATTATTTGTAACAGAAAAGGCTAACAATTAGGTTAAATACTTAATTTACATACTGTCTACATTCAGCAAATGCGCATCTACATCACTTAAACAAATATCTAATAAACATTTAATTTCACAAACCTTGCAGATTAAAAAGTTTTTTTGTTTTTTTCTTCGTCGGAAGAAAACAGAGGTTGCGAAGCAAGTTTGGTTGCATGAACAAAGGGCGTTTTCCACGAGCAGAGCCCCCTCCTCTGGCCGCGCGCGCACTCTCACCGTCTTCAAACTGTCTTGCTCTCCCACCCTCACGCATATTAATCAAAATGTATATTACCATCAAAATCAATTTATAATTGACACGATGGTAATAGGTCAGAAGACCGAAGTTTCACGTGAAGCATTCAGAGATTGTTTTCCCTGAATTAACGCTGGGTGTGAATTGTACTAAAATAATGTTGCCTTATCTTCTCTGAAAAGCGTTCCGCACATTCAGCTGACATAAACTACACTTTAAATAAACGAACAAAACCTATCCAGTGATGAAATGTTTTCTGTGTTGATACAAATCTTGTGCGATGTCCTAACTACCGGGATAATCATTTGCTGTCGCCGCGTCTGGTAGGTGCGCCTTATATTTTCCTGCTTTTTTGTCCTTTGCCAATCACAGACACCTATGTATCAGAGGAAGGTTAAGTTTTAAATAAAAATGTTTAAATGCAATATATTTTTCTCCTGGTACTTATTTTAAATGGGTCATAAAAAAACTATAAGTAATATCGATATCGACCGATATGAAACACTTATATCATGATAAAGTTTTCAGCCATATCGCCCGCCCTAACCTAAAATGTACAAAAAGAAATGTAATCATATATTGGATTTGACTCAAAACACAATGTGATTTATAATTCCTTCAAATAAACCACCTTTACTTTCAATAGTAAAGAGTATGTTCAACAATATGAATTGGAAATGCTAGCAAGATTAATTGATTCAGTTGAACAAAGTTCATGAATCAAACGACTCAGTTGATCAGAGTTTGTGAATCAAACGAATCAGTTTAAAGAGTTGGTCAAACTTCTCTCGATCAGTTCAAGTACAAAAAAACAAAGTCTCTCCATTTCAGAAGCTAAAAAATAAAAAAAAAATCAACCAATTCCACGAATCAAAGTCCTTTGAGTCCAAAAAACGGGAAACATCCTACCAGTTGATGGTTTAAAATTACGGTTCAAATGGGAAACGGGTCCAGGAGCACTGGTCAGCTCGCCATTTGTGCACATTTAATAGCATCCACTTGACTAGGCAGACGATTCATCTCCAAAGGATTATGGCACAAAACAGGATACACTTGCCGATCACGTTCACATAGGAAAAAAACAGAGAACAAGAAAACCCAGCCTTGCAAAACACAAGGCAAACGTACAATAATTCATTTCTGATTAAATATTTCTATAACAAATCATATACATGCGCATCTCAAATGACACATTAAACCAACGTTTCGACAGTTTAATACATCGACACTTAATCACTCATTGTCTCAACTCATGATACAATGACTTTTAACCATTACACGTGGTAGCTTTAGCCCACGGCTAACTAACGTTAATTCAGCTCGAGCTGTGAGCTAACGTTACTCAACTCAGCTCATATCAAATCATTTCTGAAAATGACATATCTTTCATATGATAAACACATTTCACTCACCAAAACGAGATTGCATCACATATTCACTTAAAGAATATTATTGTATATCAACAGTCTAGGATCCTCTTATTTTAAATCTTTTCACTTTTCTCTCTCTGACGACAACACTCCAGGCTGACGCATGCATCCAAAGTTTCCAAGTGCACTCAATCACAGTTCCCGTTAGATTATGAGTATCATTTAGTGCAAGGAGATTCTAGAGGAGCACTCTGTGCTGCTACAGATCTGTTCTGATTCTCTCATCTGTTCAGGCTGAAAAGCAGCGCCGGCGCGACCTGTGGGCGGGCCTTATGAATATGCCGCTACTGTTGGCTCTCAGGGGTGTCAGTCACTGCAGCACAATCCGTGATTGGATGAATCGCGTTTCTTTCTAGAACACTTTAATTCTTTATTTTTCTTAACTTTTTCCAACTCTTAACTCATTTACTGGTGGCATGGGTTACCCGGGTTACAACTGTATTTCTAAAATTGTGCAAACAATGGTATATAATAGGAATGCACTAGTGAAGGATTGTCTCTGTCAAGAGACTGCCTCTGTTTTATAAGAAATATTTCGAAATCTTTGTCTTGAGTTCCTAATGTCTTGTAAATAATCTCAACTTTTGTATAGTAGTAGTCATAATTTTAACACCAGGCATGCATATAAGAAGTTTTTTTTTATTTCCGGTTTCGAAAACAACTGCAAAACAATAGACTGTAATGTATAGAGGAATGAAAATATGGAATGATTAACCATTGATCTACACATTTTTCAAGTTTAAAAAAAAATATTTAAAGAAACATTAAATGGCACAATAGCCTATAGTAAATTGTTGATTTTGATATTTGGAATGAATGTTGGATTAGTATGTCTCATTGACTTGACTTTTTATTGTTGTTGATTAAATGTAGTTTTGTATTTTTTACTTGAAGAGTAGCCACTGCCTAGGTAGTGGCTAATGGGTATCCTAATAAACAAATAAACTTAGATCATAGATGGAAAAGACAGCTAATAGAGGCAATTTACTAAGGAAAAATATGTTTTTTTAATTTTTTTTGACTGTTAAAGCACCACGTCTTGCCTGATCTCCACCACTTTTATTAGGTGTCCTCAAAGTGTGCACATACATATGTGTGTCAAATTTGTTGTAAATATCTCATTTCGTTTTGAAGTTTAGACACTTCTATTTATGAGAGCATAAAAATGATCCATGGGTGACATTGATTGGATTTTATTTTTGTAGGTTCCTATCATAATTTTGACATTTGGGTGTTATTGTTTAGCTATTGACCTATGTTTTCAAATTTCCTGTGGTGTTTTTGTCTCGATTGGACTAACGCAAGTTTTTAAGCGCTAAATGATACCATTACACAAACCACAAGGCGAAACCTGGCATGTTTGGTATCGTTGGACTCGGAGAGGATTCAGGAGTCTAAGGAGGTCACTCTCGTGAAAAATGCTGGCCTGAGACTTCTCAGGCTCCTTCAGGGCATTGTGCCGATGCAGTATACTGAGTTTTTTGAGATACACCAATGTCATACACTATCATGGCACCCTGGACAAAGACACTGCATGCCAATTTTCATCGGACTACGTGTTTTATGTGGTTATACCCATTTTCATGATTTTTTTTTCCAGTTATAGCGCCAAAAAGTGGCCAATCGTCGCGATTTTTTTTCATGTGACCTCAGAATGTGTTCATGAACATGTGTCCCAAGTTTAGCGAAAATATCTCTTTCCGTTCAGAAGTTATAACCGTTTAGGTAAAAGTGTCTCTGGTGCCATCAAACATGTTGGTTCCCCTTAGCGACCGTCAATTTAAATTCAGAATTTTTTTAATGATTATTGATAGTCAGACTCCAGAGAATATTTCTGCAGTGGTTTGGTTCCGATCAGGCAAAAAACCTAGGAGCAGTTCGCAAAAGTAGGTTTGACAAAAAACCTCAATTTACTCAAAATTGGAGCCTGAAGGGCAAGCCAATCCGAGGCATGCGTCTCGTCCGCCTTGAGCCAAGGATTCCAACGATGTAAGACACTTGAGCCTACGCCTAGCGGTTTAGGAGTTATGAGCCGTTTCGTACTTTTGACCGCTGTAGCGCCCCCGTCAGGCCGATCGGGGCGAGCCCTTCTGACGTTGTAGGCGGTTGTGAGTACTACCAGCCCCCAAAGTTTCAAGTCTCCACGACTTACGGTTCGGCCTGCCCGATCAGTTTTAGAGGAGAATGGTGCATCATGGGAAAATTAACAATAACAATAGGGTTTCAGCACTACGTGCTTGAACCCCTAATAATAGGGAGACATTTTTGCCATTTATAGCGCCACCGTTGGTCCGATCTCCACGAAACTTTGCATGCTTCTTCACCATGCTAGGGCACATGTGCTCACTCATTTTTGTCAAGTTTTGAGTTTTGGTTTATGATTTATGGGCTTTCGACTGTACTTTGCCCCGCCCCTTTTCCTAAATGACCCTGTTATAGCCAGCCAAATGTAAAAGTTGCACTTTTTTTCGATAACTATTGATCTAGAGAGTCCAGAGAATCGTCCTAGACTGGTCTGGTTCCGATCGGGCGAAAAACCAGGGACTAGTTCGCAAAAGTACGTTTTGGACAAAATTGGACCTAGCAGAAATTTTTTCTCGCCTAAACCGAAATTGGAGATATGCGTTGTATCCGCCTTGAGCCAGGGATCGCAGTGGTGTAAGAACATTGAGTCTGGGACAAACGGTCTAAGAGTTACGGGCGCTTTTGTACTTTTGGTTGTTGTAGCGCCACCTATGGGCCAATCGGGGTCATACTCTGATAGGTTCTCCCCAAAGTTGAGGCCTACCATCTGGCCAGGTTTCAAGTCTCTAGGCCTCACGGTTTGGCCTGCACAATCAGTTTTACAAATCCTTACAATTACAATAGGGTTTCAGCATTTCATGCTTGAACCCCTAATAAGAATGAAAGCTTTTTGCCAGTTATAGCGCCACCTATGGTCCGATCTCCATGAAACTCTGCATGCTTCCTCAACATGTTAGGGCACATATGCTCATCGATTTTTGTGAAGTTCTGAGCTTTGGTTTAGGATTTATAGGCTTTTGAGTGTTTTTTTGTCACGCCCCTTTTCTAAATGACCCTGTTGTAGCCACCCAAATGCAAAAATTCAACTTTTTTTCGATAATTATTGATATTCAGTCTCCAGGGAATCGTCCTAGACTGGTCTGGTTCCGATCGGCGCGAAAAACCAGGGACTAGTTCGCAAAAGTAGGTTTTTTGAAAAACCCCAAATACCCGAAAATTTTCCCAGGGTCACGAGCCAATCCGAGGCATGCGTCTCGTCCGCCTTGAGCCAAGGATTCCAACGATGTAAGACACTTGAGCCTACGCCTAGCGGTTTAGGAGTTATGAGCCGTTTCGTACTTTTGACCGCTGTAGCGCCCCCGTCAGGCCGATCGGGGCGAGCCCTTCTGACGTTGTAGGCGGTTGTGAGTACTACCAGCCCCCAAAGTTTCAAGTCTCCACGACTTACGGTTCGGCCTGCCCGATCAGTTTTAGAGGAGAATGGTGCATCATGGGAAAATTAACAATAACAATAGGGTTTCAGCACTACGTGCTTGAACCCCTAATAATAGGGAGACATTTTTGCCATTTATAGCGCCACCGTTGGTCCGATCTCCACGAAACTTTGCATGCTTCTTCACCATGCTAGGGCACATGTGCTCACTCATTTTTGTCAAGTTTTGAGTTTTGGTTTATGATTTATGGGCTTTCGACTGTACTTTGCCCCGCCCCTTTTCCTAAATGACCCTGTTATAGCCAGCCAAATGCAAAAGTTGCACTTTTTTTCGATAACTATTGATCTAGAGAGTCCAGAGAATCGTCCTAGACTGGTCTGGTTCCGATCGGGCGAAAAACCAGGGACTAGTTCGCAAAAGTACGTTTTGGACAAAATTGGACCTAGCAGAAATTTTTTTCTCGCCTAAACCGAAATTGGAGATATACGTTGTATCCGCCTTGAGCCAGGGATCGCAGTGGTGTAAGAACATTGAGTCTGGGACAAACGGTCTAAGAGTTACGGGCGCTTTTGTACTTTTGGTTGTTGTAGCGCCACCTATGGGCCAATCGGGGTCATACTCTGATAGGTTCTCCCCAAAGTTGAGGCCTACCATCTGGCCAGGTTTCAAGTCTCTAGGCCTCACGGTTTGGCCTGCACAATCAGTTTTACAAATCCTTACAATTACAATAGGGTTTCAGCATTTCATGCTTGAACCCCTAATAAGAATGAAAGCTTTTTGCCAGTTATAGCGCCACCTATGGTCCGATCTCCATGAAACTCTGCATGCTTCCTCAACATGTTAGGGCACATATGCTCATCGATTTTTGTGAAGTTCTGAGCTTTGGTTTAGGATTTATAGGCTTTTGAGTGTTTTTTTGTCACGCCCCTTTTCTAAATGACCCTGTTGTAGCCACCCAAATGCAAAAATTCAACTTTTTTTCGATAATTATTGATATTCAGTCTCCAGGGAATCGTCCTAGACTGGTCTGGTTCCGATCGGGCGAAAAACCAGGGACTAGTTCGCAAAAGTAGGTTTTTGAAAAACCCCAAATACCCGAAAATTTTCCCAGGGTCACGAGCCAATCCGAGGCATGCGTCTCGTCCGCCTTGAGCCAAGGATTCCAACGATGTAAGACACTTGAGCCTACGCCTAGCGGTTTAGGAGTTATGAGCCGTTTCGTACTTTTGACCGCTGTAGCGCCCCCGTCAGGCCGATCGGGGCGAGCCCTTCTGACGTTGTAGGCGGTTGTGAGTACTACCAGCCCCCAAAGTTTCAAGTCTCCACGACTTACGGTTCGGCCTGCCCGATCAGTTTTAGAGGAGAATGGTGCATCATGGGAAAATTAACAATAACAATAGGGTTTCAGCACTACGTGCTTGAACCCCTAATAATAATAAAAATCGGTACAATTACAATAGGTTTTCAGCACTTCGTGCTTGAACACCTAATTAAAGCTGCAAGCAGCATTTGTCGGTGTTCAAGCTTTTAAGGCCTTTAAGCACATTAACGTTAAAAGACATTAAGATTTATTTAGCAAGCATTTAACCACTGACATCATAGATGGAAAAACACCATTTACAGCCAATACAGGCAATTTAACATAGGAAATATATGGTTTAAAAGCTTTTTAACAGTTATAGCGCCACCTGTTGTCCGATCTCCATGAAATTTTCCATGCTTGTTAATGATGTTATTGCACATATGCTCACCAATTTTTGTGAAGTTTTGAGTTTTTATTTAGGATTTATAGGCTTTTGAGTGTATTTTGACACGCCCCTTTTCTTAAATGACCCTGTTATAGCCACCCAAATGCAAAAGTTCAACTTTTTTTAATAATTATTGATCTAGAGAGTCCAGAGAATTGTTCTAGACTGGTCTGGTTCCGATCGGGCGAAAAACCAGGGACTAGTTCGCAAAAGTACTCTTTTAACGTAATTGCAAATATTTAATTAACGAATCGATTGACAGCATTAGTTCTAGAGGCAAAGTTGTTCAACATGAGGAGATCTATCAAATGATATGCAAATTGTGGGGATTTGTGCAACACCACGTGATTACAGAGCCATAAAACTCGTTAGCGCCAACTAGTGGCCGATTTCTTTCAAAACTCTTACAGACCTCTTTGGCCACGAGTTGAACATGCCCGACGAGTTTCGTTCCGATTGGCCTCCATTAACCTTGTCTAATAGGTGATTCAACTTCATTGGCCAATGGCGGCCATGTTTTTTGAGATACGCCAATATCCTTTTAGACATACATGGGGCCTTGGGCCAAGACACTGCATACCAAATTTCAAGTCAATCGGACAAACGGTCAGGTGTTTATATGTTTTTTCTGTGTTATAGCGCCACCATGTGGCCAATCGACGCGGTTTTTTTATCGTGACCTCAGATTGACCTCTTACACATGTGTACCAAGTTTGGTGAAACTATGTCGTTTACTTCTCGAGTTATAGGCATTTTAGTAAAATAGGCTCCTCCCACAACGTCCATTTTGCACCCCCTAGCAAAAGTAAATCGAAATTTCAACTTTTTTTCAATAATTATTGATCTTCAGACTCCAGAGAACATTTCTGCACTGGTTTGGTTCCGATCGGACAAAAAACCAGGGACTAGTTCGCAAAAGTAGGTTTTAGACAAAATTCAAAATGGCGGAAAAATTTGCATACCGGAAATGAAATCGGAGATATACATTTTTTACGTCAGGTGATCAGCTTTCCAATGATATGAGACACTTGAGTCTACGACATACGGTCTAGGAGTTATGACCAGTATCGCGCAATTGGTTGCTATAGCGCCACCTATAGGCCAATCTGGCTCATAATTTGATAACCTCTCCTCGATTTTTGTACTACCTACTGGCAAAGTTTCAAAGCTCCAGCACTTACGGTTTGGGCTGCACGATGCGTTTTACGGCGGAAGAATAATAATAATAATTAAAGCTGCAAGCAGCATTTGTCGGTGTTCAAGCTTTTAAGGCCTTTCAGGCCTTTAAGCACATTAACGTTAAAAGACATTAAGATTTATTTAGCAAGCATTTAACCACTGACATCATAGATGGGAAAACACCATTTACAGCCAATACAGGCAATTTACCATAGGAAATATATGGTTTAAAAGCTTTTTAACAGTTATAGCGCCACCTATGGTCCGATCTCCATAAAATTTTGCATGCTTGTTAATGATGTTATTTCACATATGCTCACCAATTTTTGTGAAGTTGTGAGTTTTAATTCGGGATTTATAGGCTTTTGAGTGGATTTTGCCACGCCCATTTTCTAAATGAGCCAATTATAGCCATCCAAAGGCAAAAATTACACTTTTTTTCGATAATTATTGATCTAGAGAGTCCAGAGAATTGTCCTAGACTGGTCTGGTTCCGATCGGGCGAAAAAACCAGGGACTAGTTCGCAAAAGTAGGTTTTTAACGTAATTGCGTATAATTAATGAACAATTCGATTGACAGCATTAGTTCTAGAGGCAAAGTTGTTCAACATGAGGAGATCTATCAAATGATATGCATATTCTGACGATATTTGTAACACCACGTGATTACAGAGCCGTAAAACTCGTTAGCGCCAACTAGTGGCCGATTTTTTTCAAAACTCTTACAGACCTTTAGGGCCATGAGTTGAACATGGCCATCGAGTTTTGTTACGATTGGCCTCCGTTAACCTTGTCTAATGGGTGCTTAAACTTCATTGGCCAATGGCGGCCATTTTTTTTTTAGATACGCCAATATCCTTCTAGACATAGATGGCCCCTTGGGCCAAGACACTGCATACCAAATTTTAAGTCAATCGGACAAACGGTCAGGTGTTTATACGTTTTTTCTGTGTTATAGCGCCACCATGTGGCCAATCGACGCGGTTTTTTTTATCGTGACCTCAAATTGACCTCCTACACATGTGTACCAAGTTTGGTGAAGTTATCTCATTTACTACTTGAGTTATAGGCGTTTTAGTAATATAGGCTCCGCCTACAATGTTTATTTTACGCCCCCTAGCGACCGTTAATCGATAATTGAACTTTTTTTCAGTAATTATTGATTATCAGACTCCAGAGAACATTTCTGCATTGGTTTGGTTCCGATCGGGCAAAAAACCAGGGACTAGTTTGCAAAAGTAGGTTTTTGACAAAATTCAAAATGGCGGAAAAATTTGCATACCGGAAATGAAATCGGAGATATACATTTTTTACGTCAGGTGATCAGCTTTCCAATGATATGAGACACTTGAGTCTACAACATACGGTCTAGGAGTTATGACCAGTTTTGCGCAATTGGTTGCTATAGCGCCACCTATGGGCCAATCAGGGTCATAATTTGATAACCTCTCCTCGATTTTTGTACTACCTTGTGGCAAAGTTTCAAGTCTCTAGCTCTTACGGTTTGGGCTGCACGATGCGTTTTACGGCAGAATAATAATAATAATAATAATAAAAATCAGTACAATTACAATAGGTTTTCAGCACTTCGTGCTTGAACACCTAATTAAAGCTGCAAGCAGCATTTGTCGGTGTTCAAGCTTTTAAGGCCTTTAAGCATTTAAGACATTAAGTTTTATTTAGCAAGCATTTAACCACTGACATCATAGATGGAAAAGACTACGTTTTTAGCATGATTTACCATGATATACCACATTTTAGTGTGATTTTTCATGATTTACCATGTTCCAGTATGATTTACCATGAATCTAGCATGATTTACTATAGTTTACCATGATATACCAAGTTCTAGTATGATTCACCATGATTTACCCTGTTTTAGCATGGTTTACAACAATTGAACACATTCTATTATGATTTAATGATTCTAGCATGATTTACCATAGTTTACCATGATTTATCTTAGTTTACCTTGATTTACCATGTTACAGGATGATTTACCATGATATACCACATTCTAGAATGAGTTACCAGGATTCTAGCATGATTTACCCTATTTACTATGATTTACCATGTTTCTAGAGTTATTTACCACAATTTACCACGTTGCTAGCAATTATGTGAAGCATCAGAACAAATGAAATGATAAACTCTGACAAAATATGATTGTGTTATAATAGTAATCGTTATGTAAGGGATTTTTTAGTGTCTAAATATATGAATGCAAAAGCACATGTGAAAAGACTATTAATAATTAATATGGCCAGCAGAGGGCAGTAGAAGACCACTTATTGGCTCACTTTCATTTTGAACTACTTGGTTTCACCAGTAATCTGCATGCTTACAAACACAAACACACACACACAATTTTCATGCTTCTTTATCATGTTATTTCACATGTTCTGACCTGTTTTTAAGAAGATCTGAGCATTCATTGAAGATATAAAGGCTTTCGGGGACACTTGGTCAAGGCTACATATTGAAGTGGCCCTATTATAGCCATCCAAATATAGAAGTTCAACTTTTTCTGATAATCATTGATCTAGAGAGTCCAGATAATTATTCTGCACTGGTTTTGAACATTATGATATGAACATTATTTGATCATAGATGGAAAACACCATTTACAGCCAATACAGGCAATTTACCATAGGAAATATATGTTTTTTTAACTGTTTTTAACTGTTATAGCGCCACCTATAGTCCGATCTCCATAAAATTTTGCATGCTTGTTAATGATGTTATTGCACATATTCTCACCAATTTTTGTGCAGTTCTGAGTTTTTGTCTAGAGATTTATAGGCTTTTTGAGTGTATTTTGACACGCCCTTTTCTTAAATGACCCTGTTACAGCCATCCAAATGCAAAAGTTCAACTTTTTTTCGATAATTATTGATCTAGAGAGTCCAGAGAATTGTCCTAGACTGGTCTGGTTCTGATCGGGCAAAAAACCAGGGACTAGTTCGCACAAGTAGGTTTTGGACAAAATTGGCCATAACTTTTTTTTTTGGGTCCAAATCGAATTTGGAGATATACATCTTGTTCGACCTGAGCCAAGGATTACAGGGATGTGGAAATTGTGAGTCTAGCCCAAAAGACCTAGGAGTTATGAGCAATTTAGTACTTTGGGTTGCTATAGCGCCACCTATGGGCCAATCTGGCTCATACTTTGATAACCTCTCCTCGATTTTTGTACTACCATCTGGCAAAGTTTCAAAGCTCCAGCACTTACGGTTTGGGCTGCACGATGCGTTTTACGGCAGAATAATAATCAGCACAATTACAATAGGTTTTCAACACTTCGTGCTTGAACACCTAATAATGACGATACCTTTTTGCCAGTTTTAGCGCCACCTATGGTCCGATCTCCATGAAACTCGGCATGCTTCCTCGCCATGTTATGACACATATGCTGATCAATTTTTGTGCAGTTCTGAGTTTTAGTTTAGGATTTATAGGCTTTTGAGTGTATTTTGACACGCCCCTTTTCTTATTAACCCTGTTACAGCCACCCAAATGCAAAAATTACACTTTTTTTCGATAATTATTGATCAGCAGAGTCCAGAGAATTGTCCTAGACTGGTCTGGTTCAGATCAGGCAAAAAACCAGGGACTAGTTCGCACAAGTAGGTTTTGGACAAAATTGGCCATAACTTTTTTTTTTTGGGTCCAAATCGAATTTGGAGATATACATCTTGTTCGACCTGAGCCAAGGATTACAGGGATGTGGAAATTGTGAGTCTAGCCCAAAAGACCTAGGAGTTATGAGCAATTTAGTACTTTGGGTTGCTATAGCGCCACCTATGGGCCAATCTGGCTCATACTTTGATAACCTCTCCTCGATTTTTGTACTACCATCTGGCAAAGTTTCAAAGCTCCAGCACTTACGGTTTGGGGCTGCACGATGCGTTTTACGGCAGAATAATAATCAGCACAATTACAATAGGTTTTCAACACTTCGTGCTTGAACACCTAATAATGACGATACCTTTTTGCCAGTTTTAGCGCCACCTATGGTCCGATCTCCATGAAACTCGGCATGCTTCCTCGCCATGTTATGACACATATGCTGATCAATTTTTGTGCAGTTCTGAGTTTTAGTTTAGGATTTATAGGCTTTTGAGTGTATTTTGACACGCCCCTTTTCTTATTAACCCTGTTACAGCCACCCAAATGCAAAAATTACACTTTTTTTCGATAATTATTGATCAGCAGAGTCCAGAGAATTGTCCTAGACTGGTCTGGTTCAGATCAGGCAAAAAACCAGGGACTAGTTCGCACAAGTAGGTTTTGGACAAAATTGGCCATAACTTTTTTTTTTTGGGTCCAAATCGAATTTGGAGATATACATCTTGTTCGACCTGAGCCAAGGATTACAGGGATGTGGAAATTGTGAGTCTAGCCCAAAAGACCTAGGAGTTATGAGCAATTTAGTACTTTGGGTTGCTATAGCGCCACCTATGGGCCAATCTGGCTCATACTTTGATAACCTCTCCTCGATTTTTGTACTACCATCTGGCAAAGTTTCAAAGCTCCAGCACTTACGGTTTGGGCTGCACGATGCGTTTTACGGCAGAATAATAATCAGCACAATTACAATAGGTTTTCAACACTTCGTGCTTGAACACCTAATTAAAGCTGCAAGCAGCATTTATCGGTGTTCAAGCTTTTAAGGCCTTTAAGGCCGTTAAGCACATTAGCATCAAAAGACAATAAGATTTATTTAGCAAGCATTTAAGCACTGACATCATAGATGGAAAAACACCATTTACAGCCAATACAGGCAATTTAACATAGGAAATATATGGTTTAAAAGCTTTTTAACAGTTATAGCGCCACCTATGGTCCGATCTCCATAAAATTTTGCATGCTTGTTAATGATGTTATTGCACATATGCTCACCAATTTCTGTGAAGTTTTGAGTTTTTATTTAGGATTTATAGGCTTTTGAGTGTATTTTGACACGCCCCTTTTCTAAATTAGCCTATTTTACCATGCGAAAAATGCAAAAGTTCAACTTTTTTTTAATAATTATTGATCTAGAGAGTCCAGAGAATTGTCCTAGACTGGTCTGGTTCCGATCGGACGAAAAACCAGGGACTAGTTCGCAAAAGTAGGTTTTTAACGTAATTACGAATATTTAATGAACGATTTGATTGACAATATTAGTTCTAGAGGCAAAGTTGTTCAGCATGAGGAGATCTATCATCTAATATGCATATTGTGGGGATGTATGCAACAACACGTTATTACAGAGCCGTTAAACTCGTTAGCGCCAACTAGTGGCCGATTTCTTTCAAAACTCTTACAGACTTCTTTGGCCACGAGTTGAACATGCCCACCGAGTTTCGTTCCGATTGGCCACCGTTAACCTCGTCTAATAGGTGATTCAACTTCATTGGCCAATAGCGGCCATGTTTTTTGAGATACGCCAATATCCTTTTACACATACATGGGGCCTTGGGCCAAGACACTGCATACCAAATTTCAAGGCAATCGGACAAACGGTCAGGTGTTTATATGTTTTTTCTGTGTTATAGCGCCACCATGTGGCCAATCAACGCGGTTTTTTTATCGTGACCTCAGATTGACCTCCTACACATGTGTACCAAGTTTGGTGAAACTATGTCGTTTACTTCTCGAGTTATAGGCATTTTAGTAAAATAGGCTCCTCCCACAACGTCCATTTTGCACCCCCTAGCAAACGTAAATCGAAATTTCAACTTTTTTTCAATAATTATTGATCTTCAGACTCCAGAGAACATTTCTGCACTGGTTTGGTTCCGATCGGGCAAAAAACCAGGGACTAGTTCGCAAAAGTAGGTTTTTGACAAAATTCAAAATGGTGGAAAATCTATCATGGCGGAAATTAAATCGGAGATATACGTTTTGTTGGCCAGGTGACCAGCTTTCCAATGATATAAGACACTTGGATCTAGGACATACGGTCTAGGAGTTATGACCAGTTTCGCGCAATTGATTGCTATAGCGCCACCTATGGGCCAATGTGGCTCATAATTTGATAACCTCTCCTCGATTTTTGTACTACCATATGGCAAAGTTTCAAAGCTCCAGCACTTACGGTTTGGGCTGCACGATGCGTTTTACGGCAGAAGAAAAATAATAATAATAATAATAATAAAAATCAGTACAATTACAATAGGTTTTCAGCACTTCGTGCTTGAACACCTAATTAAAGCTGCAAGCAGCATTTGTCGGTGTTCAAGCTTTTAAGGCCTTTAAGGCCTTTAAGCACATTAGCATCAAAATACATTAAGATTTATTTAGCAAGCATTTAACCACTGACATCATAGATGGAAAAACACCATTTACAGCCAATTCAGGCAAATTACCATAGGAAATATATGGTTTTAAAGCTTTTTAACAGTTATAGCACCACCTATGGTCCGATCTCCATACAATTGTGCATACTTGTTAATGACGTTATTGCACATATGCTCAACAATTGTTGTGAAGTTTTGAGTTTTTATTTAGGATTTATAGGCTTTTGAGTGTATTTTGACACGCCCCTTTTCTAAATTAGCCTATTTTACCATGCGAAAAATGCAAAAGTTCAACTTTTTTTTAATAATTATTGATCTAGAAAGTCCAGAGAATTGTCCTAGACTGGTCTGGTTCCGATCGGACGAAAAACCAGGGACTAGTTCGCAAAAGTAGGTTTTTAACATAATTGCGTATAATTAATGAACGATTTGATTGACAGCATTAGTTCTAGAGGCAAAGTTGTTCAGCATGAGGAGATCTATGATCTAATATGCATTTTGTGGGGATGTGTGCAACACCACGTGATTACAGAGTTTTATTTAGCAAGCATTTAACCACTGACATCATAGATGGAAAAGACTACGTTTTAGCATGATTTACCATGATATACCACATTTTAGTGTGATTTTTCATGATTTACCATGTTCCAGTATGATTTACCATGAATCTAGCATGATTTACTATAGTTTACCATGATATACCAAGTTCTAGTATGATTCACCATGATTTACCCTGTTTTAGCATGGTTTACAACAATTGAGCACATTCTATTATGATTTAATGATTCTAGCATGATTTACCATAGTTTACCATGATTTATCTTAGTTTACCTTGATTTACCATGTTACAGGATGATTTACCATGATATACCACATTCTAGAATGATTTACCAGGATTCTAGCATGATTTACCCTATTTACTATGATTTACCATGTTTCTAGAGTTATTTACCACGATTTACCACGTTGCTAGCAATAATGTGAAGCATCAGAACAAATGAAGTGATAAACTCTGACAAAATATGATTGTGTTATAATAGTAATCGTTATATAAGGGATTTTTTAGTGTCTAAATATATGAATGCAAAAGCACATGTGAAAAAGACTATTAATACTTAATATGGCCAGCAGAGGGCAGTAGAAGACCACTTATTGGCTCACTTTCATTTTGAACTACTTGGTTTCACCAGTAATCTGCATGCTTACAAACACAAACACACACAATTTTCATGCTTTTTTATCATGTTATTTCACATGTTCTGAGCTGTTTTTAAGAAGATCTGAGCATTCATTGAAGATATATAGGCTTTCGGGGACACTTGGTCAAGGCTACATATTGAAGTGACCCTATTATAGCCATCCAAATACAGAAGTTCAACTTTTTCTGATAATCATTGATCTAGAGAGTCCAGATAATTATTCTGCACTGGTTTTGAACATTATGATATGAACATTATTTGATCATAGATGGAAAACACCATTTACAGCCAATACAGGCAATTTACCATAGGAAATATATATTTTTTAACTGTTTTTAACTGTTATAGCGCCACCTATAGTCCGATCTCCATAAAATTTTGCATGCTTGTTAATGATGTTATTGCACATATTCTCACCAATTTTTGTGAAGTTTTGAGTTTTTATTTACGATTTATAGGCTTTTGAGTGTATTTTGACACGCCCCTTTTCTTAAATGACCCTGTTATAGCCACCCAAATGCAAAATTTCAACTTTTTTTCAATAATTATTGATCTAGAGAGTCCAGAGAATTGTCCTAGACTGGTCTGGTTCTGATCGGGCAAAAAACCAGGGACTAGTTCGCAAAAGTAGGTTTTTAATGTAATTGCGAATATTTAATGAACGATTCGATTGACAGCATTGGTTCTTGAGGCAAAGTTGTTCAGCATGAGAAGATCTATCAAATGATATGCATATTGTGACGATATTTGTAACACCACGTGATTACAGAGGGCGTAAAACTCGTTAGCGCCAACTAGTGGCCAATTTCTTTCAAAATTCTTACAGACCTCTAGGGCCATGAGTTGAACATGCCCACTGAGTTTCGTTCCGATTGGTCATCGTTAACCTTGTGCTAAAACTTAATTGGCCGATGGCGGCCATGTTTTTTGAGATACGCCAATATCCTTTTACACATACATGGGGCCTTGGGCCAAGACACTGCATACCAAATTTCAAGTCAATCGGACAAACGACCAGCTGTTTATATGTTTTTCTCGGTGTTATAGCGCCACCATGTGGCCAATTGACGCGTTTTTTTTACCATGACCTCAGATTGACCTCCTACACATGTGTACCAAGTTTGGTAAAGTTATCTCATTGACTAATTGAGTTATAGGCATTTTAGTAAAATAGGCTCCGCCCATATTAACGTTTTGACGCCCCCTAGCAACTGTGAATCGAAATTTCAACTTTTTTCGATAATTATTGATCTTAAGACTCCAGAGAACATTTCTGCATTGGTTTGGTTCCGATCGGGCAAAAAACCAGGGACTAGTTCGCAAAAGTAGGTTTTTGACAAAATTCAAAATGGCGGAAAATCTATCATGGCGGAAAAAAAAAAACCTGCGCGATTTTCTGTTCGTCTTGAGCCAAGGATTCCAAAGATATAAGACACTTGAGTCTAGGCCAAAGGGTTATTGAGATATAAGCAAAATAGTGAATTTTTTTAGTTTTTTGCGCCATAGCGCCACCTATGGGCCAATCGGGCTCATAATTTGATAACCTCTCCTCGATTTTTGTACTACCTACTGGCAAAGTTTCAAGTCTCTAGCTCTTACGGTTTGGGCTGCACGATGCGTTTTACGGCGGAAGAATAATAATAATAATAAAAATCAGTACAATTACAATAGGTTTTCAGCACTTCGTGCTTGAACACCTAAAAATCAGTACAATTACAATAGGTTTTCAGCACTTCGTGCTTGAACACCTAATAATAAAAATCAGTACAATTACAATAGGTTTTCAGCACTTCGTGCTTGAACACCTAATAAAGCTGCAAGCAGCATTTGTCGGTGTTCAAGCTTTTAAGGCCTTTAAGGCCGTTAAGCACATTAGCATCAAAAGACAATAAGATTTATTTAGCAAGCATTTAACCACTGACATCATAGATGGAAAAACACCATTTACAGCCAATACAGGCAATTTACCATAGGAAATATATGGTTTAAAAGCTTTTTAACAGTTATAGCGCCACCTATTGTCCGATCTCCATAAAATTTTGCATGCTTGTTAATAATATTAAGACACATATGCTGATCAATTTTTGTGCAGTTCTGAGTTTTTATTTAGGATTTATATGCTTTTTAGTGTATTTTGACACTCCCCTTTTCTAAATTAGCCTATTTTACCATGCGAAAAATGCAAAAGTTCAACTTTTTTTCGATAATTATTGATCTAGAGAGTCCAGGGAATGGTCCTAGACTGGTCTGGTCCCGATCAGCCAAAAAACCAGGGACTAGTTCGCAAAAGTAGTTTTTTGACGTAATTGCAAATATTTAATGATCGATTCGATTGACAGCATTAGTTCTAGAGGCAAAGTTGTTCAGCATGAGGAGATCTATCAAATGATATGCATATTCTGACGATATTTGTAACACCACGTGATTACAGAGCCGTAAAACTCGTTAGCGCCAACTAGTGGCCGATTTCTTTAAAAACTCTTACAGACAACTTTGGCCACGAGTTGAACATGCCCGACGAGTTTCGTTCTGATTGGCCTCCGTTAACCTTGTCTAATAGGTGATTCAACTTCATTGGCCAATGGCGGCCATTTTTTTTTTAGGTACGCCAATATCCTTCTAGACATAGATGGGGCCTTCGGCCAAGACACTGCATACCAAATTTCAAGTCAATCGGACAAACGGTCAGGTGTGTATACGTTTTTTCTTGTTTATAGCGCCACCGTGTGGTCAATTTACGCGATTTTTTTATAATGACCAAAGATTGACCTTCTACACATGTGTACCAAGTTTGGTGAAGTTATCTCATTTACTTCTTGAGTTATAGGCATTTTAGTAAAATAGGCTCCTCCCACAACGTACATTTTGCGCCCCCTAGCTACTGTAGATCGATAATTCAACTTTTTTTCGATAATTATTCATCTTCAGAGTCCAGAGAATATTTCTGCACTGGTTTGGTTCCAATCGGGCGAAAAACCAGGGACTAGTTCACAAAAGTAGGTTTTTGACAAAATTCAAAATGGCGGAAAATCTATCATGGCGGAAATGAAATCGGAGATATACGTTTTTTACGTCAGGTGGCCAGCTTTCCAATGATATAAGACACTTGAGTCTATGACTTACGGTCTAGGAGTTATGAGCAGTTTTGCGCAATTGATTGCTATAGCGCCACCTATGGGCCAATTTGGCTCATATTTTGATAACCTCTCCTCGATTTTTGTACTACCTACTGGCAAAGTTTCAAGTCTCTAGCTCTTACGGTTTGGGCTGCACGATGCGTTTTACGGCAGAATAATAACAATAACAAGACAAATTAAAGCTGCAAGCAGCATTTGTCGGTGTTCAAGCTTTTAAGGCCTTTAAGCATTTAAGACATTAAGTTTTATTTAGCAAGCATTTAACCACTGACATCATAGATGGAAAAGACTACGTTTTAGCATGATTTACCATGATATACCACATTTTAGTGTGATTTTTCATGATTTACCATGAATCTAGCATGATTTACCATGAATCTAGCATGATTTACTATAGTTTACCATGATGTACCAAATTCTAGTATGATTCACCATGATTTACCCTGTTTTAGCATGGTTTACAACAATTGAACACATTCTATTATGATTTAATGATTCTAGCATGATTTACCATAGTTTACCATGATTTATCTTAGTTTACCTTGATTTACCATGTTACAGGATGATTTACCATGATATACCACATTCTAGAATGATTTACCAGGATTCTAGCATGATTTACCCTATTTACTATGATTTACCATGTTTCTAGAATTATTTACCACGATTTACCACGTTGCTAGCAATTATGTGAAGCATCAGAACAAATGAAATGATAAACTCTGACAAAATATGATTGTGTTATAATAGTAATTGTTATAGAAGGGATTTTTTAGTGTCTAAATATATGAATGCAAAAGCACATGTGAAAAGACTATTAATAATTAGTATGGCCAGCAGAGGGCAGTAGAAGACCACTTATTGGCTCACTTTCATTTTGAACTACTTGGTTTCACCAGTAATCTGCATGCTTACAAACACAAACACACACACACAATTTTCATGCTTCTTTATCATGTTATTTCACATGTTCTGACCTGTTTTTAAGAAGATCTGAGCATTCATTGAAAAGATATAGGCTTTCGGGGACACTTGGTCAAGGCTACATATTAAAGTGACCCTATTATAGCCATCCAAATGCAGGAGTTCAACTTTTTCTGATAATTATTGATCTAGAGAGTCCAGATAATTATTCTGCACTGGTTTTGAACATTATGATATGAACATTATTTGATCATAGATGGAAAACACAATTTACAGCCAATACAGGCAATTTACCATAGGAAATATATGGTTTTTTAACTGTTTTTAACTGTTATAGCGCCACCTATAGTCCGATCTCCATATAATTTTGCATGCTTGTTAAGGATGTTATTTCACATATGCCCACCAATTTTCGTGAAGATCTGAGTTTTTTTTTAGGATTTATAGGCTTTTGAGTGTATTTTGATACGCCCCTTTTCTTAAATGACCCTGTTATAGCCACCCAAATGCAAAAGTTCAACTTTTTTTTAATAATTATTGATCTAGAGAGTCCAGAGAATTGTCCTAGACTGGTCTGGTTCCGAATGGGCGAAAAACCAGGGACTAGTTCGCAAAAGTAGGTTTTTAACGTAATTGCGTATATTTAATGAACGATTCGATTGACAGCATTGGTTCAAGAGGCAAAGTTGTTCAGCATGAGAAGATCTATCAAATGATATGCATATTGTGACGATATTTGTAACACCACGTGATTACAGAGGGCGTAAAAATCATTAGCGCCAACTAGTGGCCGATTTCTTTCAAAATTCTTACAGACCTCTAGGGCCATGAGTTGAACATGCCCACTGAGTTTCGTTCCGATTGGCCATCGTTAACCTTGTGCTAAAACTTAATTGGCCGATGGCGGCCATGTTTTTTGAGATACGCCAATATCCTTTTACACATACATGGGGCCTTGGGCCAAGGCACTGCATACCAAATTTCAAGTCATTCGGACAAACGGCCACGATTTTATAAGTTTTGTCTGTGTTATAGCGCCACCATGTGGCCAATCGACGCGGTTTTTTTATCGTGACCTCAAATTGACCTCTTACACATGTTTACCAAGTTTGGTGAAGCTATCTCATGTACTTTTTGAGTTATAGGCATTTTAGTCAAATAGGCTCCTCCCACAACGTTCATTTTGCGCCCCCTAGCGACCCCGATTTGAAAATTCAACTTTTTTTCGATCATTATTGATCTGCAGACTCCAAAGAACATTTCTGCACTGGTTTGGTTCCGATTGGGCAAAAAACCAGGGACTAGTTCACAAAAGTAGGTTTACAACAAAATTCAAAATGGCGGAAAATTTTCCCTACCGGAAATAGAATCGGAGATATACGTTTTGTTCTTCAGGAGTCCAGCTTTCCAATGATATAAGACACTTGAGGCTGGGACATACGGTCTAGGAGATATGACCAGTTTCGCGTATTTGCTGCTATAGCGCCACCTATGGGCCAATCGGGCTCATATTTTGATAACCTCTCCTCGATTTTTGTACTACCCATTGGCAAAGTTTCAAGTCTCTAGGACTTACGGTTTGGGCTGCACGATGCGTTTTACGGCAGAATAATAATAATAAAAATCAGTACAATTACAATAGGTTTTCAGCACTTCGTGCTTGAACACCTAATTAAAGCTGCAAGCAGCATTTGTCGGTGTTCAAGCTTTTAAGGCCTTTAAGGCCGTTAAGCACATTAGCATCAAAAGACAATAAGATTTATTTAGCAAGCATTTAACCACTGACATCATAGATGGGAAAACACCATTTACAGCCAATACAGGCAATTTACCATAGGAAATATATGGTTTAAAAGCTTTTTAACAGTTATAGCGCCACCTATGGTCCGATCTCCATAAAATGTTGCATGCTTGTTAATGATGTTATTTCACATATGCTCACCAATTTTTGTGAAGTTGTGAGTTTTAATTCGGGATTTATAGGCTTTTGAGTGGATTTTGCCACGCCCATTTTCTAAATGAGCCAATTATAGCCATCCAAAGGCAAAAATTACACTTTTTTTCGATAATTATTGATCTAGAGAGTCCAGAGAATTGTCCTAGACTGGTCTGGTTCTGATCGGGCGAAAAACCAGGGACTAGTTCGCAAAAGTAGGTTTTTAACGTAATTGCGAATATTTAATGAACGATTCGATTGACAGCATTGGTTCTTGAGGCAAATATGTTCACCATGAGGAGATCTATCAAATGATATGCATATTGTTACGATATTTGTAACACCACGTGATTACAGAGCCTTAAAACTCGTTAGCGCCAACTAGTGGCCGATTTCTTTCAAAACTCTTACAGACCTCTGGGGCCATGAGTTGAACACGCCCACCGAGTTTCGTTCTGATTGGCCTCCGTTAACCTTGTCTAATAGGTGATTCAACTTCATTGGCCAATGGCGGCCATGTTTTTTGAGATACGCCAATATCCTTTTACACATACATGGGGCCTTGGGCCAAGACACTGCATACCAAATTTCAAGTCAATCGGACAAACGGTCAGGTGTTTATATGTTTTTTCTGTGTTATAGCGCCACCATGTGGCCAATCGACGCGGTTTTTTTATCGTGACCTCATATTGACCTCCTACACATGTGTGCCAAGTTTGGTGAAGCTATCTCGTTTACTTCTTGAGTTATAGCCATTTTAGTAAAATAGGCTCCTCCTACAACGTCCATTTTGCGCCCCCTAGCAACCGTGAATCGATAATTCAACTTTCTTTCAATAATTATTGATCTGCAGACTCCAGAGAACATTTCTGCACTGGTTTGGTTCCGATCGGGCAAAAAACCAGGGACTAGTTCACAAAAGTAGGTTTTTGACAAAATTCAAAATGGCGGAAAATCCAATATGGCGGAAATGAAATCGGAGATATACATTTTTTACGCCAGGTGGTCAGCTTTCCAATGATATAAGACACTTGAGTCTACGACTTACGGTCTAGGAGTTATGAGCAGTTATGCGCAATTGATTGCTATAGCGCCACCTATAGGCCAATTTGGCTCATATTTTGATAACCTCTCCTCGATTTTTGTACTACCTACTGGCAAAGTTTCAAGTCTCCAGCACTTATGGTTTGGGCTGCACGATGCGTTTTACGGCGGAAGAATAATAATAATAATAATAATAAAAATCAGTACAATTACAATAGGTTTTCAGCACTTCGTGCTTGAACACCTAATTAAAGCTGCAAGCAGCATTTGTCGGTGTTCAAGCTTTTAAGGCCTTTAAGCATTTAAGACATTAAGTTTTATTTAGCAAGCATTTAACCACTGACATCATAGATGGAAAAGACTACGTTTTAGCATGATTTACCATGATATACCACATTTTAGTGTGATTTTTCATGATTTACCATGAATCTAGCATGATTTAATATAGTTTACCATGATATACCAAGTTCTAGTATGATTCACCATGATTTACCCTGTTTTAGCATGGTTTACAACAATTGAACACATTCTATTATGATTTAATGATTCTAGCATGATTTACCATAGTTTACCATGATTTATCTTAGTTTACCTTGATTTACCATGTTACAGGATTATTTACCATGATATACCACATTCTAGAATGATTTACCAGGATTCTAGCATGATTTACCCTATTTACTATGATTTACCACGATTTACCACGTTGCTAGCAATTATGTGAAGCATCAGAACAAATGAAGTGATAAACTCTGACAAAATATGATTGTGTTATAATAGTAATTGTTATATAAGGGATTTTTTAGTGTCTAAATGAATGCAAAAGCACATGTGAGAAGACTATTAATAAGTAGAATGTCCAGCAGAGGGCAGTAGAAGACCACTTATTGGCTCACTTTCATTTTGAACTACTTGGTTTCACCAGTATTCTGCATTAAAGCAAAACATTTTTTTCATGTTAACTCCATGATGCATGTTTACACACACACATTTGGGATATGTTATTGTGAAAATCTCTTTTAATGCTGTATAATAAGCATTTCAGGATTCCCATTTCTCTATGTGACACAATTGTCAATAGTAATACTCCAATAGATGAATTTTGACAAAATGTGATTGTAAATGTTAAAATAATTATTTTATAAAGTCTAAATATGACTTATATAACAATATTAGGGAGTAATATGATTAAATGACAGCAGGGGGCAGTATAATACCACTTATTGGCTTAATATACCATGTTATTCATATCATTTTCATCTTTTTTAACTGTTAAAGAGGCAAATTTTGTCCGATCTATCTGAAATTTGTCATGCTTCTTTATCATGTTATTTCACATGTTCTGACCTGTTTTTAAGAAGATCTGAGCATTCATTGAAGAGATATAGGCTTTCGGGGACACTTGGTCAAGGCTACATATTGAAGTGACCCTATTATAGCCATCCAAATGCAGAAGTTCAACTTTTTCTGATAATCATTGATCTAGAGAGTCCAGATAATTATTCTGCACTGGTTTTGAACATTATGATATGAACATTATTTGATCATAGATGGAAAACACCAGTTACAGCCAATACAGGCAATTTACCATAGGAAATATATGGTTTTTAACTGTTTTTAACTGTTATAGCGCCACCTATAGTCCGATCTCCATATAATTTTGCATGCTTGTTAAGGATGTTATTTCACATATGCCCACCAATTTTCGTGAAGTTCTGAGTTTTTTTTTAGGATTTATAGGCTTTTGAGTGTATTTTGACACGCCCTTTTCTTAAATGACCCTGTTATAGCCACCCAAATGCAAAAGTTCAACTTTTTTTCGATAATTATTGATCTAGAGAGTCCAGAGAATTGTCCTAGACTTGTCTGGTTCCGATCGGGCAAAAAACCAGGGACTAGTTCGCAAAAGTAGGTTTTTAACGTAATTGCGAATATTTAATGAACTATTCGATTGACAGCATTGGTTCTTGAGGCAAAGTTGTTCAACATGAGAAGATCTATCAAATGATATGCATATTGTGACGATATTTGTAACACCACGTGATTACAGAGGGCGTAAAACTCGTTAGCGCCAACTAGTGGCCGATTTTTTTCAAAATTCTTACAGACCTCTAGGGCCATGAGTTGAACATGCCCACTGAGTTTCGTTCCGATTGGCCATCGTTAACCTTGTGTTAAAACTTAATTGGCCGATGGCGGCCATGTTTTTTGAGATACGCCAATATCCTTTTACACATACATGGGGCCTTGGGCCAAGACACTGCATACCAAATTTCAAGTCAATCGGACAAACGGTCAGGTGTTTATACGTTTTTTCTGTGTTATAGCGCCACCATGTGGCCAATCGACGCGGTTTTTTTTATCGTGACCTCAGATTGACCTCCTACACATGTGTACCAAGTTTGGTAAAGTTATCTCATTTACTACTTGAGTTATAGGCATTTTAGTAAAATAGGCTCCGCCCATATTAACGTTTTGACGCCCCCTAGCAACCGTGAATCGAAATTTCAACTTTTTTTCGATAATTATTGATATTCAGACTCCAGAGAACATTTCTGCATTGGTTTGGTTCCGATCGGGCAAAAAACCAGGGACTAGTTCGCAAAAGTAGGTTTTTGACAAAATTCAAAATGGCGGAAAATCTATCATGGCGGAAAAAAAAAAACCTGCGCGATTTTTTGTTCGTCTTGAGCCAAGGATTCCAATGATATAAGACACTTGAGTCTAGGCCAAAGGGTTATTGAGATATAAGCAAAATAATGATTTTTTTTAGTTTTTTGCGCTATAGCGCCACCTATGGGCCAATCGGGCTCATAATTTGATAACCTCTCCTCGATTTTTGTACTACCTACTGGCAAAGTTTCAAGTCTCTAGCACTTACGGTTTGGGCTGCACGATGCGTTTTACGGCAGAATAATAATAATAATAATAAAAATCAGTACAATTACAATAGGTTTTCAGCACTACGTGCTTGAACACCTAATTAAAGCTGCAAGCAGCATTTGTCGGTGTTCAAGCTTTTAAGGCCTTTAAGGCCGTTAAGCACATTAGCATCAAAAGACAATAAGATTTATTTAGCAAGCATTTAACCACTGACAACATAGATGGAAAAACACCATTTACAGCCAATACAGGCAATTTAACATAGGAAATATATGGTTTAAAAGCTTTTTAACAGTTATAGCACCACCTATGGTCCGATCTCCATAAAATTTTGCATACTTGTTAATGATGTTATTGCACATATGCTCACCAATTTCTGTGAAGTTTTGAGTTTTTATTTAGGATTTATAGGCTTTTGAGTGTATTTTGACACGCCCCTTTTCTAAATTAGCCTATTTTACCATGCGAAAAATGCAAAAGTTCAACTTTTTTTTAATAATTATTGATCTAGAGAGTCCAGAGAATTGTCCTAGACTATTCTGGTTCCGATCGGACGAAAAACCAGGGACTAGTTCGCAAAAGTAGGTTTTTAACGTAATTACGAATATTTAATGAACGATTCGATTGACAATATTAGTTCTAGAGGCAAAGTTGTTCAGAATGAGGAGATCTATCAAATGATATGCATATTGTGGGGATGTGTGCAACAACACGTGATTACAGAGCCGTTAAACTCGTTAGCGCCAACTAGTGGCCGATTTCTTTCAAAACTCTTACAGACTTCTTTGGCCACGAGTTGAACATGCCCACCGAGTTTCGTTCCGATTGGCCTCCGTTAACCTTGTCTAATGGGTGCTTAAACTTAATTGGCCAATGGCGGCCATTTTTTTTTTAGATACGCCAATATCCTTCTAGACATAGATGGCCCCTTGGGCCAAGACACTGCATACCAAATTTCAAGTCAATCGGACAAACGGTCAGGTGTTTATACGTTTTTTCTGTGTTTTAGCGCCACCATGTGGCCAATCGACGCAGTTTTTGTATCGTGACCTCAAATTGACGTTGTACACATGTGTACCAAGTTTGGTGAAGTTATCTCATTTACTACTTGAGTTATAGGCGTTTTAGTAATATAGGCTCCGCTTACAACGTTAATTTTACGCCCCCTAGCAACCGTTAATCGATAATCTAACTTTTTTTCAATAATTATTGATTATCAGACTCCAGAGAATATTTCTGCACTGGTTTGGTTCCGATTGGGTGAAAAACCAGGGACTAGTTTGCAAAAGTAGGTTTTTGACAAAATTCAAAATGGCGGAAAATTTATCATGACGGAAATTAAATCGGAGATATACGTTTTGTTCTCCAGGTGACTAGCTTTCCAATGATATAAGACACTTGAGTCTGCGACATACGGTCTATGAGTTATGACCAGTTTTGCGCAATTGGTCGCTATAGCGCCACCTATGGGCCAATCGGGGTCATAATTTGATAACCTCTCCTCGATTTTTGTACTACCATCTGGCAAAGTTTCAAAGCTCTAGCTCTTACGGTTTGGGCTGCACGATGCGTTTTACAGGAGAATAATAATAATTAAAGCTGCAAGCAGCATTTGTCGGTGTTCAAGCTTTTAAGGCCTTTAAGGCCTTTAAGCACATTAGCGTTAAAAGACATTAAGATTTATTTAGCAAGCATTTAACCACTGACATCATAGATGGAAAAACACCATTTACAGCCAATACAGCCAATACAGGCAATTTACCATAGGAAATATATGGTTTTAAAGATTTTTAACAGTTATAGCGCCACCTATGATCCAATCTCCATAAAATTTTGCATGCTTGTTAATGATGTTATTTCACATATGCTCACCAATTTTTGTGAAGTTCTGAGTTTTTATTTCGGATTTATAGGCTTTTGAGTGTATTTTGACACACCCCTTTTCTTAAATGAGCCAATTAAAGCCATACAAATGCAAAAATGACACTTTCTTTCGATAATTATTGATCTAGAGAGTCCAGAGAATTGTCCTAGACTGGTCTGGTTCCGATCGGGCGAAAAACCAGGGACAAGTTCGCAAAAGTAGGTTTTTAACATATTCGTGAATATTTAATGAACGGTTTGATTGACAGCAAAGGTTCTTGAAGCAAAGTTGTTCAGCATGATGAGATCTATCAAATGATATGCATTTTGTGATGATATTTGTAACACCACGTGATTACAGAGCCGTAAAACTCGTTAGCGCCAACTAGTGGCCGATTTCTTTCAAAACTCTTACAGACCTATAGGGCCATGAGTTGAACATGCCCACTGAGTTTCATTCTGATTGGCCATTGTTAACCTTGTCTAATAGGTCATTAAACTTTATTGGCCAATGGCGGCCATGTTTTTTGGGATACACCAATATCCTTTTACACATACATGGGGCCTTGGGCCAAGACACTGCGTACCAAATTTCAAGTCAATCGGACAAACGGTCAGGTGTGTATACGTTTTTTCTTGTTTATAGCGCCACCACGTGGCCAATCGACGCAGTTTTTTTTTATCGTGACCTCAGATTGATCTCCTACACATGTGTACCAAGTTTGGTGAAGTTATCTCATTTACTTATCGAGTTATAGGCATTTTAGTAATATAGGCTCCGCCCACATTGACGTTTTGACGCCCCCTAGCAACCGTAAATCGAAATTTCAACTTTCTTTCGATGATTATTGATCTTCAGACTCCAGAGAACATTTCTGCACTGGTTTGATTCCAATCGGGCGAAAAACCAGGGACTAGTTCGCAAAAGTAGGTTTTTGACAAAATTCAAAATGGCGGAAAATCTGTCATGGCGGAAATAAAATCGGAGATATACGTTTTGTTCTCCAGGTGACCAGCTTTCCACTGATATAAGACACTTGAGTATACGACATACGGTCTAGGAGTTATGACCAGTTTTGCGCAATTGATTGCTATAGCGCCACCTATGGGCCAATGTGGCTCATAATTTGATAACTTCTCCTCGATTTTTGTACTACCATATGGCAAAGTTTCAAAGCTCCAGCACTTACGGTTTGGGCTGCACGATGCGTTTTACGGCAGAATAATAACAATAACAAGACAAATTAAAGCTGCAAGCAGCATTTGTCGGTGTTCAAGCAGTTAAGGCCTTTGAGCACATTTAAGCATTTAAGACATTAAGATTTATTTAGCAAGCTTTTAATCACTGACATCATAGATGATATAGACAACTTAGACCATGTTTTAGCATGATTTACCATGATATACCATATTTTAGTGTGATTTTTCATGATTTACCATGTTCTTGTATGATTTACCATGAATCTAGCATGATTTACTATAGTTTACCATGATATACCAAGTTCTAGTATGATTCAGCATGATTTACTCTGTTATTATGGTTTACAACAATTGATTACATTCTAGTATGATTTAATATGATTCTAGCATGATTTACCATAGTTTACCATGATTTATCTTAGTTTACCTTGATTTACCATGTTATAAGATGATTTACCATGATATACCACATTCCAGAATGATTTATCAGGAATCTAGCATGATTTACCTTATTTACTGTGATTTACCATGTTTATAGCGTTATTTACCATGATTTACCACGTTGCTAGCAATTATGTGAAGCATCAGAACAAATGAAGTGATAAACTCTGACAAAATATGATTGTGTTATAATAGTAATTGTTATATAAGGGATTTTTTAGTGTCTAAATGAATGCAAAAGCACATGTGAAAAGACTATTAATAAGTAGAATGTCCAGCAGAGGGCAGTAGAAGACCACTTATTGGCTCACTTTCATTTTGAACTACTTGGTTTCACTAGTATTCTGCATTAAAGCAAAACATTTTTTTCATGTTAACTCCATGATGCATGTTTACACACACACATTTGGGATATGTTATTGTGAAAATCTCTTTTAATGTTGTACAATAAGCATTTCAGGATTCCCATTTCTCTATGTGACACAATTGTCAATAGTAATACTCCAATAGATGAATTTTGACAAAATGTGATTGTAAATGTTAAAATAATTATTTTATAAAGTCTAAATATGACTTATATAACAATATTAGGGAGTAATATGATTAAATGACAGCAGGGGGCAGTATAATACCACTTATTGGCTTAATATACCATGTTATTCATATCATTTTCATCTTTTTTAACTGTTAAAGAGGCAAATTTTGTCCGATCTATCTGAAATTTGTCATGCTTCTTTATCATGTTATTTCACATGTTCTGACCTGTTTTTAAGAAGATCTGAGCATTCATTGAAGAGATATAGGCTTTCGGGGACACTTGGTCAAGGCTACATATTGAAGTGACCCTATTATAGCCATCCAAATACAGAAGTTACACTTTTTCTGATAATCATTGATCTAGAGAGTCCAGATAATTATTCTGCACTGGTTTTGAACATTATGATATGAACATTATTTGATCATAGATGGAAAACACCATTTACCGCCAATACAGGCAATTTACCATAGGAAATATATGGTTTTTAATTGTTTTTAACTGTTATAGCGCCACCTATAGTCCGATCTCCATATAATTTTGCATGCTTGTTAAGGATGTTATTTCACATATGCCCACCAATTTTCGTGAAGTTCTGAGTTTTTTTTTAGGATTTATAGGCTTTTGAGTGTATTTTGACACGCCCTTTTCTTAAATGACCCTCTTATAGCCACCCAAATGCAAAAGTTCAACTTTTTTTCAATGATTATTGATCTAGAGAGTCCAGAGAATTGTCCTAGACTGGTCTGGTTCCGATCGGGCAAAAAACCAGGGACTAGTTCGCAAAAGTAGGTTTTTAACGTAATTGCAAATATTTAATGAACGATTCGATTGACAGCATTGGTTCTTGAGGCAAATATGTTCACCATGAGGAGATCTATCAAATGATATGCATATTGTGACAATATTTGTAACACCACGTGATTACAGAGCCTTAAAACTCGTTAGCGCCAACTAGTGGCGGATTTCTTTCAAAACTCTTACAGACCTCTGGGGCCATGAGTTGAACACGCCCACCGAGTTTCGTTCTGATTGGCCTCCATTAACCTTGTCTAATAGGTGATTCAACTTCATTGGCCAATGGCGGCCATGTTTTTTGAGATACGCCAATATCCTTTTACACATACATGGGGCCTTGGGCCAAGAAACTGCATACCAAATTTCAAGTCAATCGGACAAACGGTCAGGTGTTTATATGTTTTTTCTGTGTTATAGCGCCACCATGTGGCCAATCGACGCGTTTTTTTTATCGTGACCTCAGATTGACCTCTTACACACGTGTACCAAGTTTGGTGAATCTATCTCGTTTACTTCTCGAGTTATAGGCATTTTAGTAAAATAGGCTCCTCCCACAACGTCCATTTTGCCCCCCCTAGCAACCGTGAATCGAAATTTCAACTTTTTTTCAATGATTATTGATCTTCAGACTCCAGAGAACATTTCTGCACTGGTTTGGTTCCGATCGGGCAAAAAACCAGGGACTAGTTTGCAAAAGTAGGTTTTTGACAAAATTCAAAATGGCGGAAAATCTATCATGGCGGAAATGAAATCGGAGATATACGTTTTGTTCTCCAGGTGACCAGCTTTCCACTGATATAAGACACTTGAGTCTACGACATACGGTCTAGGAGTTATGACCAGTTTTGCGCAATTGATTGCTATAGCGCCACCTATGGGCCAATGTGGCTCATAATTTGATAACCTCTCCTCGATTTTTGTACTACCATATGGCAAAGTTTCAAAGCTCCAGCACTTACGGTTTGGGCTGCACGATGCGTTTTACGGCAGAAGAAAAATAATAATAATAATAATAATAATAATAATAATAATAATAAAAATCAGTACAATTACAATAGGTTTTCAGCACTTCGTGCTTGAACACCTAATAATAAATATAGCTGCAAGCAGCAATCACCGGGGCCAAGCGCAAGCAAGACGACAAGACGTGCCAAAGTGGCTGGGAGTGAGAGATCAACTGCAGCAAGGAGCAATTGAAGACATTTAAAGATGAATTTTGGCAAAATGGTTGAAAAATCACATACAATAACTAAAAATATGATTATCACTTTCGACCAATAGGTGGCGCAGTTACGAAACTGATGTGATGTGGTCAGAGTGAAGTGACAATGACACATACAAAGTTTGGTGTCAATATGTCAAGGCATTGCAGATATAAAGCCTGAATAGTCATTTTGGCATCATGCCTCAACTTTGACACTGCGGTATACGAAAACGGTTTCGTCTATCGACACGAAATCCATAACTTTTACTCGGCACGGTCTGGAGATGACACGATCCGATTTTGGTGAAAATCGGACGTTCCGTCTAGGAGGAGTTCGAAAAAGTAGGTTTTAAAAGAAAATAAAGATGGCGGACAGGAAGTTTGGCTGACTATGGCAAAATTGGTATCTATGTTTTCAGCATAACCCAAGGAATCTATTGAGATCAGTGTCATTACTATAGGCAAATTTATTCAAAAGTTATTATCATTTTTGGAAATTTCATTATAACTTTTGACCAAAAGGTGGCGCTGTCTCATAAATTTTTGAGTACCTTTAGGGCGTTGTACTGATGACCCATACTGAGTTTCGTAACGATACGTTCATGCGTTCATAAAATACAGCATTTTAGCACATAATTCAAAATGGCCGACAGCCAAAATGGCCGATATGGGAAAATTGGATATCAGTCGACTCAATATGACGCCCTGAATCTAACGAGACCACTTTTGTGATTTTTGGACAAACCGTTCAGAAGTTATAAGCAAAAACATAAATTCTTCATAACTCCGGACCAGTAGGTGGCGCTGTGCCGAAACGCAGCATGTAGCCTCAAGTCATGCTTGTGATGACATGTACCAAATTTGGTCTGAATCCGATAAAGCGTTGTGGAGATACGGCCTTACGTCTGTTTTCGCAAGCGCTACGTAAAATTTATTTGCGCGGTATTCGAGAACGGTAATTCGAATCAACTTGAATTCCATAACTTTTGGTCGTCAAGGTCTGGAGATGATCTGGTTCATTTTTCGTGAAATTCGGAGCAACGGCCTAGGAGGAGTTCGAAAAAGTAGGTTTTTCGGAAAATTCAAAATGGCGGGGAAAACTATTATGACGGAAAATGACGTCATAGGGTGCAGTCGAATCGTCATGAGCTCAGGAATCAGAGGAAAAAAGAATTTTGTTTTTAGCCCTTGTGGTTCAAAAGTTATTAGCATAAACATGAGTGAAACTTTGGACAGCTGGTGGCGCTAGAGGGAATGAGTTGGAGACTCCAAATTTGCTATGGTGATAGTTCAGGCTGTCCTCTATCACTGTGCCAATTTTCATAAGTTTCCCGCAAACGGTTCTATAGGCTGCCATAGACACCCAGTCGGAAGAAAAAAAAGAAGAAGAAATATAGCTGCAAGCAGCAATCACCGGGGCCAAGCGCAAGCAAGACGACAAGACATGCCAAAGTGGCTGGGAGTGTGAGACCCACTGCAGCAAGGAGCAATTAAAGACATTTGAAGATGAATTTTGGCAAAATGGTTGAAAAATCACATACAATAACTAAAAATATGATTATCACTTTCGACCAATAGGTGGCGCAGTTACGAAACTGATGTGATGTGGTCAGAGTGAAGTGACAATGACACATACAAAGTTTGGTGTCAATATGTCAAGGCATTGCAGATATAAAGCCTGAATAGTCATTTTGGCATCATGCCTCAACTTTGCCACTGCGGTATACGAAAACGGTTTTGTCTATCGACACGAAATCCATAACTTTTACTCGGCACGGTCTGGAGATGACACGATCCGATTTTGGTGAAAATCGGACGTTCGGTCTAGGAGGAGTTCGAAAAAGTAGGTTTTAAAAGAAAATAAAGATGGCGGACAGGAAGTTTGGCTGACTATGGCAAAATTGGTATCTATGTTTTCAGCATAACCCAAGGAATCTATTGAGATCAGTGTCATTACTATAGGCAAATTTATTCAAAAGTTATTAGCATTTTTGGAAATTTCATTATAACTTTTGACCAAAAGGTGGCGCTGTCTCATACATTTTTGAGTACCTTTAGGGCGTTGTACTGATGACCCATACTGAGTTTCGTAACGATACGTTCATGCGTTCGTAAAATACAGCATTTTAGCACATAATTCAAAATGGCCGACAGCCAAAATGGCCGATATGGGAAAATTGAATATCAGTCAACTCAGCACGACGCCCTGAATCTAACGAGACCACTTTTGTGATTTTTGGACAAACCGTTCAGAAGTTATAAGCAAAAACATAAATTCTTCATATCTCCGGACCAGTAGGTGGCGCTGCGCCGAAACGCAGCATGTAGCCTCAGGTCATGCTTGTGACGACATGTACCAAATTTGGTCTGAATCCGATAAAGCGTTGTGGAGATACGGCCTTACGTCTGTTTTCGCAAGCGCTACGTAAAATTTATTTGCGCGGTATTCGAGAACGGTAATTCAAATCGACTTGAATTCCATAACTTTTTGTCGGCACTGCCTGAAGATGATCTGGTGCAATTTTGGTGAGAATCGGACAAACCGTCTAGGACGAGTTCGAAAAAGTAGGTTTTTCGGAAAATTCAAAATGGCGGAAAAAACTATTATGACGGAAAATGACGTCATATGGTCCAGTCGAATCGTCGTGAGCTCAGGAATCAGAGGAAAAAAGAATTTTGTTTCTAGCCCTTGTGGTTCAAAAGTTATTAGCATAAACATGAGTGAAACTTTGGACAGCTGGTGGCGCTAGAGGGAATGAGTTGGACACTCCAAATTTGCTATGGTGATAGTTCAGGCTGTCCTCTATCACTGTGCCAATTTGTATAAGTTTCCCGCAAACGGTTCTATAGGCTGCCATAGACGCCCAGTCGGAAGAAAAAGAAGAAAAAGAAAAAGAAAAAGAAAAAGAAAAAGAAAAAGAAGAATAAGAACGGGAACAGATACAATAGGTGCCCGCACCTTCAGTGCTTGGCCCCTAATAAGAACGGGAACAGATACAATAGGTGCCCGCACCTTCAGTGCTTGGCCCCTAAAAATCAGTACAATTACAATAGGTTTTCAGCACTTCGTGCTTGAACACCTAATAATAATAATAAAAATCAGTACAATTACAATAGGTTTTCAGCACTACGTGCTTGAACACCTAAAAATCAGTACAATTACAATAGGTTTTCAGCACTTCGTGCTTGAACACCTAATTAAAGCTGCAAGCAGCATTTGTCGGGGTTCAAGCTTTTAAGGCCTTTAAAGGCCTTTAAGCACATTAGCATCAAAAGACATTAAGATTTTTTTAGCAAGCATTTAACCACTGACATAATAGATGGAAAATACCATTTACAGCCAATACAGGCAATTTACCATAGGAAATATATGGTTTTAAAAGCTTTTTAACAGTTATAGCGCCACCTATAGTCCGATTTCCATAAAATTTTGCATGCTTGTTAATGATGTTATTGCACATATTCTCACCAATTTTTGTGAAGTTTTGAGTTTGTATTTAGGATTTATAGGCTTTTGAGTGTATTTTGACACACCCCTTTTCTAAATTAGCCTATTTTACCATGCGAAAAATGCAAAAGTTCAACTTTTTTTTAATAATTATTGATCGAGAGAGTCCAGAGAATTGTCCTAGACTGGTCTGGTTTCGATCGGGCAAAAAACCAGGGACTAGTTTGAGAAAGTAGGTTTTTAACGTATTAGCAAATATATAATGAACGATTTGATTGACAGCATTAGTTCTAGAGGCAAAGTTGTTTAGCATGAGGAGATCTATCAAATGATATGCATATTGTGGGGATTTGAGCAACACCACGTGATTGCAGAGCCGTAAAACTCGTTAGCGCCAACTAGTGGCCGATTTCTTTCAAAACTCTTACAGACCTCTTTGGCCACGAGTTGAACATGCCCGATGAGTTTCGTTCCGATTGGCCTCCGTTAACCTTGTCTAATAGGTGCTTAAACTTCATTGGCCAATGGCGGCCATTTTTTTTTAGATACGCCAATATCCTTCTAGACATACATGGGGCCTTGGGCCAAGACACTGCATATCAAATTTCAAGTCAATCGGACAAACGGTCAAGTGTGTATATGTTTTTTCTTTGTTATAGCGCCACCATGTGGCCAATAGACGCGGTTTTTTTTACCGTGACCTCAGATTGACCTTCTACATATGTGTACCAAGTTTGGTGAAGCTATCTTATGTATTTCTCGAGTTATAGGCATTTTAGTAAAATAGGCTCCTTCCACAACGTTCAGTTAGCGGCCCCTAGCAAACGTGAATCGATAATTCAACTTTTTTTCGATAATTATTGATCTTCAGACTCCAGAAAACATTTCTGCACTGGTTTGGTTCCGATCGGGTTAAAAACCAGGGACTAGTTTGCAAAAGTAGGTTTTTGACAAAATTCAAAATGGCGGAAAATCTGTCATGGCGGAAATTAAATCGGAGATATACGTTTTGTTCTCCAGGTGACCAGCTTTCCAATGATATAGGACACTTGAGTCTAGGCCATACGGTCTAGGAGTTATGACCAGTTTCGCGCTTTTGGTTGCTATAGCGCCACCTATGGGCCAATTGGGGTCATACTTTGATAACCTCTCCTCGATTTGTGTACTACCATCTGGCAAAGTTTCAAGGCTCCAGCTCTTACGGTTTGGGCTGCACGATGCGTTTTAGCGGAGAAGAAAAATAATAATAAAAATCAGTACAATTACAATAGGGTTTCAGCATTTCATGCTTGAACCCCTAATAATAATAAAAATCAGTACAATTACAATAGGTTTTCAGCACTTCGTGCTTGAACACCTAAATATCGGCTGCTCTGCACACCCCTAATTCACACCCAGCTCCAGGCGATGAGCAACACAGTGTATGGAGATGAGGTATGGAATGTCCCTCAGAAGCTGCGCTGCCACCCCATTCCTGCATCCGACATTGACTGCTGCTCCACTTGTCCCGGACAAGCCTTAATGTCAAGCCCTGTATAATGTATGAAATATATTTATCTTAAAGGTGGGGTATGTGATTTGCAAAACGGCCGGTAGATTTTGAAAATACACAACTCAAATGGTCCTACCTTCTTTCCTTTGACTCCACCCATTCAAAGAACATGGACCAATCAATGGTACGACCGTTTGATTGACACACTTACTGTCCAATGATTCTAGGTGGTCTTGGAAATGATTGGCTGGTGTTTTTTGAGTCCTGCCTGCTCCACAGATGATTAAATTGCTTAATTTTTATTTCAGTGCTTCTAACTCAGTGGCTGTAAGTGGGTTAGGAATAGGATTTTAAGTGATTTTGAAAAAATGGCCAAAAAAGAGAATTACATACCCCACCTTTAATGTATCAATTAGTTTCCACAATATTCATCTGAAGTCATAATTTCAGGGGTTATTTTTCAAAGTTTTCTTCCGTGGGGGCATGTCACCGACCGCACAAGGAGTGGCTGGAACCAGGTACAACACACTGTGTTCATTATGTGGCTGAAAATGTATAGTGAATCTTCATTGTGCTTATTTTTCCAAATAATGGCTGTTTGACATTTCAGAGACATCGTAGTAACTCTCAAGCTAGCCACGTTACAAAATAAAACAAACTGGGGTGTGTTTCCTGTACAACAATGTAACTCGCTGCTTCACTACCACAGTACGATGCATCGTTGAAGAAATCAACTAGCTAGTCACAACTATTTCCCGAAACCATGTTGTCACAAATTGACCGTTAAACCACGTTGGTTAATGTCACGCACGTGGTGGAGTAATAACTACTTTTAATGAATCTGTTTGAGATCGAATTAATGCTAGATGTTTTGCTATAAATTATGGACACGGTGCCTGAGGACTATTTCCCATTTTTCTCAGTTATTTTGCTCTATTTCCAGATTCAATCATAGGCTTGTTCTTACGTACTGGAGCACGTTCACACATGCGCAGTCTTTAAAAACTGTGTTTTACATCTCTTGACAAACTAAAAGACGTAAATTACATTTGTATGTATTCTAAATAAAAGATATAGATTGTACTGAATGTCAGCTTGCTTATTTTTTTGCTTATTTTGCTCAAGATAAGGATTTATCAAGTCCACATGTCATGCAAACAAGAAACTATGCTTCTAACCACAGGTCGAGAGCTGTCGTTCCAAACCACACAAATTTGTGATGCTGTTTGCAAGCAGTTGCACTTGACCATTTGTTATACAAAGTCTGACAGAAATCTGCATCCTGCAATTTACCTCGTAACTGATTTAAAATAGATTGCTTGATAAAGACAGAGCCAGGTTTGATCAAGTTTTCCATGTCCCCTGGGGTATCATCAAATGAAGCACAATTTCATTATCAAAGAAATATTGGCAGGATGGGCAAATATACAGGATATATATCGAAATAATATCCCGGAGTATATTTTTACTCCAATAAATTCAACAGTTCACTGAACTGAGACATGTTGTGCTGAGGACGAGCAGCTGATACTGAGCATGCAGCGTACTACCGAACGTACAGGTACAGCGGTTCTCGGATCACCAGTACAGAACCAAGAACTGTTTATACTTACTGAGAACCAACGAGCTGAGCATGCGTGCAATTTTTTCAGAGGAACGAAATGCATGTTTCTGAAGTATTTTGTTGAACATCAATAAGTGTAACAAAATAAAACATGTTTATCACTGTCTTTTCACTGTATTATTTTAAAGATTGGAAACACAATGAATGAATTGTAAAACTAAACATTTATTACAATTTATTATACAGCTAATTAAATTTCTAAGTAATTTATATAAATTTTTGACGTAAACTCTTGCCAAGGTTTTAAGGGTGTTACGTAACTTAAGTTATGATTACAAATGCCTCTATTTGAATGTATTTTTATCTTCCGGGATGATAGAATTGACGTCATTACGTGAGGACGCAAAAGAACTGGTGAACCCTTTTTTTTACCGGTTCATTGAAATGAACTGTCCAAAAGAACCGGTTCGCGGAAAAGAACCAGATTTCCCATCACTACAAACTATGCAAAAACCGACAGCCCTTTCGGCAGACTCAGTGTTTTCATTCACTCCTTCAAGTGGACTATATTAGTGAACAAATGTAGGGATTTTGAAAAAACACTGCTCTGTACAATTGAAATTAATTTCCCACAGATACATATTTTCTGGTGCCATATTAAACTGTCATTCCCAATTAAAGACCCTTTCCACACGAAGATCACAAATAGAGTCTCACATGTGTATGACCTTTCAGATGCATCTCTCTTAAGTCTGAATTTCCAAATAAATAATTACACAATCCTACTTTAATAAAATTGTGAATGTGCAGGGATTTTTTTAAAAATGTTTTTTATTTCATAAACCTCTTTCCACACTCTAAAAACGACAATTTCTTTCCCTGATGATTTTGTAAATGTTTCAGGACTCTTTGATATGTGTACCTCTTCTCACACTGAAGACACGTGAAGCCTCATGTGATTGTTAAAGTTTCCTTTAAATCTGAAACTCTTTCCACAGTGATTGCACGGGTAAGGCTTTTCTCCGGAGTGAATTCTCATGTGAGTCTGAAGGTTTTCCTTTATCAGTGAAGCTCTTTCCACACTGAGGGCAGGAGAAAGGCTTCTCTCCAGTGTGAACTCTTATGTGAACCCTAAGCAATGCTTTGATTGTGAAACTCTTTCCACAGTGATGGCACATGTTAGGCTTCTCTCCAGTGTGAGTTGTTACATGTTTCTTAAGGTGATTCTTGTCTGTGAAACTCCTGCCACACTGATGACATATAAAACAGTTCTCCCTTAAGTGAATATTCATGTGGTACCTAAGTCTTTCTTTACATCTGTAACTCTTTCCACACTGAACACATATGAACGGCCTCTCTCCAGTGTGAATTCTCATGTGAGTGTTAAGATTTCCCTTTAATGTGAAACTCTTCCCACACAGTTTGCAGGGTGTTAGGACTCTCTCCAGTGTGAAGACTCATGTGGGAATTAAGGTTTCCCTCACGTGTGAAACTCTTTCCGCACTGAACACATGTGAACGACTTCTCTCCAGTGTGACTGTTCATGTGAGTCTTCATATTTCCTTTTTGTGAGAAGCTCTTCCCACACAGTTTGCAGTTGAATGGCCTCTCTCCAGTGTGAACTCTCATGTGAGCCGTTAGTTTATCATTGAATTTGAAACTCTTTCCACACTGGTGGCACACAAAAGGTTTCTCTCCGGAGTGAATTTTTATATGCATTTTAAGCCGTTTCATGTCTGGGAAACTCTTTCCACACTGATGACATCTAAAACCGGTCTCTCTTGAGTGAATCCTCATGTGGTAATTTTAGCTTTTCTTTACATTTGAAACTCTTTCCACACTGACCACATTCAAAAAGCTTTTCTTCTGTGCAAATTCTCACGTGAGTCATAAAACTTTCTTTTTGTGAGAAGCTCTTCCTACACAGTTTGCAGGTGTAAGGCTCCTCTCCAGTGTGAACTCTTCTGTGGATTTCAAGGTTTTGTTTTTGAGTTCGATTAGAACTGTTAGATTTGGTCTTCTGGCCTCTTTTTCGTGAGGTTATCTTTTCAGTCTGTGTGGATTCTTCTCCTGTTATAAAATGATGACGCATCTCAAACTGATTGTTCTCTTCCACTTCATTGAGTTCTTGACTCTCCTCTTTCAATGCCATCAGGTCTAAGGTGAAAAGAGACAAATACAAATTAGTGTCATAAGTTTACCTGCGTGTCTTCAGCGCATTTTTAAAGCAATTACAGACACTCGGCAGTGTTGAATTTCTAGATCAAGGTATTGGCTGTTGGCCTCAGGAAGCCCCGGAAGTGACAGTGGAAACACGGCTTATTATTACAAATATGTACATCAAGGGTGTAACCCATATGGGGCCTACAGAAACATTTCAATATGCAAATTTTTCCCAATCATCTTCTTGCTATCTTGAAAGTCACATAGAGAAAGCTAAAGTTCAGCCAGTGGTGCAGAGAAGACACAATCTGTGATTGGTTGACAGTGTTTTGACTGCTAAGTCAAGTCATCTTCATTTATATAGCGCTTTTAACAATGTATATTGTTTCAAAGCGGCTTTACAGTGATAAATGGATAATTTAAGGTAACAGATTGTTTTGGCTTTAAAGCGGTTCTTGAATAAAGATATTTACCAGCTGAAGTTAGTTTTGATTGATTCACTTCCGTCGCAACGATCATTAGTTATTAAATTAGAGGCCGCTAAGACGACACCATTCTCTCTACACAGACTTTAAACGCGAACCTGTGAGAAACGCTGATGGCACTCACGAGCCCATCAAGAATTAATTGTATAGTTATGCGCATTTGAATATACAGTGGGGGAGAACAAGTATTTGATACACTGCCGATTTTGCAGGTTTTCCTACTTACAAAGCATGTAGAAGTCTGTAATTTTTATCATAGGTACTCTTCAACTCTGAGAGAATCTAAAACAAAAATCCAGAAAATCACATTGTATGATTCTTAAATAATTAATTTGCATTTTATTGCATGACATAAGTTTTTGATCACCTACCAACCAGTAATAATTCCGGCTCTCACAGACCTGTTCGTTTTTCTTTAAGAAGCCCTCCGGGTCTCCACTAATTAACTGTATTGAGTCTGTATTGCACAAGGCTGGGATGGGCTACAGGACACTAGGCAAGCAGCTTGGTGAGAAGGCAACAACTGTTGGCGCAATTATTAGAAAATGGAAGAAGTTCAAGATGACGGTCAATCTCCCTCGGTCTGGGGCACCATGCAAGATCTCACCTCGTGGGGATCAATGATCATGAGGAAGGTGAGGGATCAGCCCAGAACTACACGGCAGGACCTGGTCAATGACCTGAAGTGAAGAGAGCTGGGACCACAGTCTCAAAGAAAACCATTAGTAACACACTACGCCGTCATGGATTAAAATCCTGCAGCGCACGCAAAGGTCCCCCTGCTCAAGCCAGCGCATGTGTCCAGGCCAGTTTGGAGTTTGCCAATGACCATCTGGATGATCAAGAGGAGGAATGGGAGAAGGTCATGTGGTCTGATTGAGCTTTTTGGTTTAAACTTGACTTGACGTGTTTGGAGGAAGAAGGATGAGTACAACCCCAAGAACACCATCCCAACCGTGAAGCATGGAGGTGGACACATCTTTCTTTGGGGATACTTTTCTGCATAGGGGACAGGACGACTGCAGCGTATTGAGGGGAGGATGGATGGGGCCAGGTATCGCGAGATCAACCTCCTTCCCTCAGTAAGAGCATTGAAGACGGGTCGTTGCTGGGTCTTCCAGAATGACAACGACCCCAAACACACAGCCAGGGCAACTAAGGAGTGTCTCCGTAAGAAGCATCTCAAGGTCCTGGAGTGGCCTAGCCAGTCTCCAGACCTGAACCCAATAGAAAATCTTTGGAGGGAGCTGAAAGTCCGTATTGCCCAGTGACAGCCCCGAAACCTGAAGGATCTGGATCTGATATGATCTCTGTAATTGCAAACAAAGGTTTCTGTACCAAATATTAAGTTCAGCTTTTCTGATGCATCAAATACTTATGTCATGCAAAATAATTACTTAAAAAATCATACAATGTGATTTTCTGGATTTTGTTTTGTTTTAGATTCCTTCTCTCAGAGTTGGAGAGTACCTATGATCAAAATGACAGACTTCTACATGCTTTGTAAGTGGGAAAACCAGCAAAATCGGAAGTGTATCAAACACTTGTTCTCCCCACTGTATGTGCACAGGTTTGTAATTCCCTACAAACCAAGCCTTAACAAACTACTTGTCTGGGCTCAAGATTTTTTATACAGAATTGTATCACTTCGGGGGTAGATACGCGAAACCGAAATTATCCCGACGATGCTTTATCTGTAGAGTGGTAAAGGGATCCTTCACAGGGTTTGAAGGCTAAGGCAAACCAGCCAAAAAATGAAACCTTTGTCATAAAACTTTAACCACCATTCACTGTCTACGGTGTGGTAACGTCCCTGACCTAAAGAAAGCTAATGTTCAGAGAAGACACGACCTGTGATTGGTTACTTCGAGTCTAACTTTTAAATGAAGACAGATGAGAAAGACAGACAGGGTAACAAAACACCTGCCAACAGCGAGTGAACTGGGAAAATGTACAGGACAAAAATATTTATTACCAGCCATTATTAACATAATGTTCATGTTTGTGATTATGAGAATACTGTTGTTTAGCTGTAAGTTTCAAACAGCGTATGCTCGCAGCATCATATACGAGCTAGTCTCAGTACAAAATCCAGCTGTTACTAAAGAGTCATGGAGAGTTTGTTCCTCACATGAATGCTGTGGCTCTTATGCTGTGTTCACACCGAACATGAATTGAGCGTCTGGAGCGAGTGATTTCCATGTCAAGTCAATGTAAAGATGCTTTGACGTGCATCTGGAGGTCCTGCGGCGTGATAATACGCGTTTAATGTGGGGCGGGTGGACGCAATTTCGCCTCACAGTTCACGCAAAAGAGGCGAATTGAGCGTCTAGCACGTTACGATTGGGTGATTTTATTTGTTGCTTTTTGTGCATTCACGCGTTTGAGGCGAATTCGCGTGTGACGCCCGAGTTGAAAAATCTGAACTTTGCCGTCAGTTTGCGCCGCGTTAACCAATCAGGAGTTGCTAGCTGCAGTCACGTAGTGAAGTTACGTGATTAACAGGGGCAGGCCCACCCGGAGTCACTCATTCAATAATAACTCAACTTATTTATGTTTGATATATATATATACTTAAAATATATAATTGTTTTATGTTTGGCCTCAATAAATTATTTTGTAATATGACTAAATGCCTGGTGTGGTTCTAATGCACAACAAAGCAAATATTTTATCACACAACTTGATTTCAATATATTCATTTTGTATTGAATGCTGTTAATTCCATATCTAATCTAGATTAAATTAAACTTTATTATTCTAACGTAAAAACAACCAACATACTTTAGAGTATAAGAACATAGTTCGTGTCTGGACAGTGTTGTGTGAGAGAGAGAAAAAAAACACACGACGGGTTAATTACTTTTGGAGGCTGGCTCCATTTATCATCCAAACAAAAATAAATTTCAATTATTTTACAGTAGTAACCTGAACAAAGAAATGGCACAGACCTATAGAATTATTCAGGACATCAAAGAAGGAATGACATTGTTCAGCTATGTTAACTATGAATGTGACTGAACACTTGCAGTCATAAATTTCAGAATGAGATGAAGAAAAAACCCAAATATTGGATTGTTTACTATGTTACATTATCTACTAATAATGTATGATTTTATCATTTTTACCTTATACTAATGTGGAAAACCTGCCATTTGAAAAAGTTAGTGACTCAGGGTCTAAACTTAATAAATGTGCATGTTGTGGTGGACCTGGCCTATTTCGCTTCCAACGCTCGCTTTATACACAAAGTGTGGATTCAAAATGTTCAGAAGCGAATTTGATGCTCAATTCGCATTCAGTGTGAACGCAGCATTACTGTGAAGAAGATCCACAGTAGGAGAAACACTCGTCCTATATTAACTTTATGTGAGCACTTCTGAGGATGAGAAGTAAAAAAAACTCATTTATGGATTGATTCAGAAAATATTTACTGCTATTTATATTCAGGTATGTTAAAATATATTATGAAAATATTTTATCTGTGAACTAATTATTTTGACCATCTGAATTTCAGTTACTGTAGCCCCCGTGTTTTTGTTAGATACTGTTACATAATTAAGTGAAAGAAATTAATGGTTTTCATTGTTTAATTTAAAAGTAGATTTTGGAGTTAATGTTACAGAAAATAATTGTTTTGTTTATGTTAATTATGAATACATTTTCCTAATTTAAAGCGTGACGTTGTAATAACGAATGGCGAAGTTGGATCTTCTCAGGTTAAAGCAAGCATTTGTGTTTATCTGGTCATGTGATCTCAACATGTCTGTCCACCCACTCATTTCTGTAGAGCTGGACATTTTAAAGTCTGCGTGAACCGGAAGTTGCAAACGACTTTATCTCAGTGTTGTGACGTATTTCCGAAAGAAACGGAATACTAAAACACCGCCAACAGTCTCCTTCAATCGAGAAATTAGTTTGCAGTAGGAGAAGGAGGAAGATGAAGAAGAACAGGAGCACACGGAGGATCATTACGTCACGGGAATCAGACCTTACATGTTTGAGCCGTTACATGCGGAGAGTTTGAATGGTCACTTGGACTAGTTTATTAAGCATAATATGACAAAGTTATGTTGGCAGCCCTGTATGATGTTCAACCGTCTCAAGAGCTTGGTTGTAGCTAGTTCCACTTACCGTCAAACTTTGTGAGGGTACCAACGGTGTACACTGACGGGACCGCGTTATCTGTTAATGACAGATATCTCACAAACCCCATTATATGTTCTGTCCAATTTTTTAAGCGTTCGCGCGTGAAGTGCTTCGAGCACATCCGTGACCTCTCTGTTATCCCTCCTTCCTCTAAATGTAAAAAAATCGAGCCATCTGGACCGTAACGAGGGAATTTTAGGGAATGGGAAAAGTCTCGTGAGTGCCACAACCAAAAATGCACCTCCTCGCCATCTCTCCATTCACGCGCTGTCAATGCTCGCCTGTCTACTGTCAGTTGGAGGGGCGTGGTTACGGATGTTAAGCAGGACACCTGTCAATTTTATTACGCAATTCAAACAATAATACCCATTTTGGCGCTTGTAAATGCGACGTGACAGATCTCTGTAGCGCCTCAGTTCAAGCGGCACATGAACCGATCAACTCTAACTCTTCTGGGCACTGCTCTTCTTTACTATTAGTAAATAAACCCGAACTTACCGAAATCGTGTATGCCTCAGATCAATCAGTGTTTTTTCAACCGCGGTAAGAAGTCAATAAAACAGGTCGGCTAGAACAATGTCACATAAGTTACATTTTACATCAGGAAAGCAATTTAATGACCATTTATAGGCTGGAAAAATGAGCTATAGAGTTTTGTTAAATATGTCCACTATATTAGGCTACATATATTTTTACTTGTATCATTAAAATATTATAAAGTTGTTATTATAATAAAGAACGCATTATATTTTATTTAAGTTGTTATTTTTAACCTTTAATAAAAATAGGCTAGGGCTCTCTATGTTTTCAGCATTAGTGATTTATTTGTTAACATGTATCTACTGCTCCAGTCGGAGCACTTTTCCAGCACCCCTCCCAGAGACTCCAAGAAGGCCGGGGTACTCTGCACTGCCGTTTGGCCCGTAGGCACACACGACAGTGAGAGACCTATCCCCAACCCGTAGGCGCAGGGGAAACGACCCTCTCGTTCACCGGGGTAAACTCCAACACATGGCGGCTGAGTTGGGGGGGCTATGAGCAAACCCACACCAGCCCCGCCGCCTCTCACCATGGGCAACTCCAGAGTGGTGAAGAGTCCATCCTCTCTCAAGGAGTGTGGTTCCAGAGCCTAAGCCGTGCGTAGAGGTGATTCCAACTATCTCTAGTTGGAACCTCTCAACCTCACGCACAATCTCAGGCTCCTTCCCCGCCAGCGAGGGTGACGTTCCACGTCCCTAGAGCTAGTTTCCGTGTCCAGGGATCGGGTTGTCGAGGCCCCCCGCCTTCGACTGCCGCCCGATCCTCTATGCACCGGCCCCCTTACGGCCCCTCCTGCAGGTGGTGAGCCCACGGGAAGGCGGCCCCACGTCGCTCCTTCGGGCTGAGCCCGGCCGGACCCCGTGGGGGGGGAGGCCCGGCCACCAGGCGCTCGCATACGAGCCCCAACCCCGGGCCTGGCTCCAGGGTGGGGCCCCGGCTGCGCCATAACCGGGCGACGTCACGGTCCTTGATTTATTTTTCTTCATAAAGGGGTTTTTGAACCCCTTTTGAATCCGTCGTTCTACTGGGGGACTTCAACGCCCACGTGGGCAACGACAGTGTTACCTGGAGGGGCGTGATTGGGATGAACGGCCCCCCTGATCTGAACCCGAGCGGTGTTCAGTTATTGGACTTCTGTGCTAGTTACAGTTTGTCCATAACGAACACCATGTTCAAGCATAAGGGTGTCCATCAGTACACGTGGCACCAAGACACCCTAGGCCGTAGGTCGATGATCGACTTTGTGGTCGTTTCATCTGACCTGCGGCCGTATGTCTTGGACACTCGGGTAAAGAGAGGGGCGGAGCTGTCAACTGATCACCACCTGGTGGTGAGTTGGATCCGATGGCGGGGGAGGAAGCTGGACAGACTCGGCAGACCCAAGCGTACTGTAAGGGTCTGCTGGGAACGTTTGGCCGAGTCTCCTGTCAGAGAGATCTTCAACTCCCACCTCCGGCGGAGCTTCGACCGGATCCCGAGGGAGGCTGGAGATATTGAGTCCGAGTGGACCATATTCTCCACCTCCATTGTCGAAGCGGCCGCTCGGAGCTGTGGCCGTAAGGTCTCCGGTGCCTGTCGAGGCGGCAATCCCCGAACCCGGTGGTGGCCGCCGGAAGTAAAGGATGCCGTCAAGCTGAAGAAGGAGTCCTATCGGGCCTGGTTGGCTTGTGGGACTCCTGAGGCAGCTGACGAGTACCGGCAGGCCAAGCGAACTGCAGCCCGGGGTGGTTGTGGAGGCAAAAACTCAGGCCTGGGAGGAGTTTGGTGAGGCCATGGAAAAGGACTATCGGCTGGCCTCGAAGAGATTCTGGCAAACCGTCCGGCGACTCAGGGGAGGGAAGCAGTGCCCTACCAACGCTTTTTACAGTGGAGGTGGGCAGCTGTTGACCTCAACTGGGGATGTTGTCGGACGGTGGAAGGAATACTTCGAGGATCTCCTCAATCCCGCCGTCACGTCTTCCATGGAGGAAGTAGAGGCTGAGGTCTCAGAGGTGGACTCGTCCATCACCCAAGCTGAAGTCACCGGGGGTAGTCAAAAAACTCCTCGGTCGCAAGGCACCGGGGGTGGATGAGATCCGCCCTGAGTACCTCAAGTCTCTGGATGTTGCGAGGCTGTCTTGGCTGACACGCCTCTGCAGCATCGCGTGGCAGTCGGGGACAGTGCCTCTGGGATGGCAGACCGGGGTGGTGGTCCCTCTTTTTAAGAAGGGGGACCGGAGGGTGTGTTCCAACTACAGGGGGATCACACTTCTCAGCCTCCCTGGGAAAGTCTATGCCAGGGTACTGGAGAGGAGAATACGGCCGATAGTAGAACCTCGGATTCAGGAGGAACAGTGCGGTTTTCGTCCGGGCCGTGGAACACTGGACCAGCTCTATACCCTCTACAGGGTGCTGGAGGGTTCATGGGAGTTTGCCCAACCAATCCACATGTGCTTTGTGGATTTGGAGAAGGCATTCGACTGTGTCCCTCGTGGCGGCCTGTGGAGGGTGCTCCGGGAGTATGGGGTCCGGGGGTCCTTTGCTAAGGGCTGGTCCGGTCCCTGTACAACCGAAGCAGGAGCTTGGTTCGCATTGCCGGCAGTAAGTCAGACTTCTTTCCGGTGCATGTTGGACTCCGGCAGAGCTGCCCTTTGTCGCCGGTTCTGTTCATAATTTTTATGGACAGAATTTCTAGGCGCAGCCAGGGGCCAGAGGGTGTCTGGTTTGGGAACAACACGATTTTGTCTCTGCTCTTTGCGGATGATGTTGTCGTGTTGGCCCCATCAGACCAGGACCTTCAGCATGCACTGGGACGGTTTGCAGCCGAGTGTGAAGCGGCTGGGATGAGAATCAGCACCTCCAAATCCGAGGCCATGGTCCTCAGTCGGAAAAAGGTGGCTTGCCTACTTCAGGTTGGTGGAGAGTTCCTGCCTCAAGTGGAGGAGTTCAAGTATCTTGGGGGTCTTGTTCACGAGTGAGGGAAGGATGGAACGGGAGATTGACAGACGGATCGGTGCAGCTTCCACAGTAATGCGGACGATGTACCGGTCTGTCGTGGTGAAGAAAGAGCTGAGCCGCAAGGCGAAGCTCGCTATTTACCGGTCAATCTACGTTCCTACTCTCACCTATGGTCATGAGCTTTGGGTCATGACCGAAAGGACAAGATCCCGGATACAGGCGGCCGAAATGAGCTTTTCTCCGCAGGGTGGGCTGGGCGATCCCTTAGAGATAGGGTGAGGAGCTCGGTCACTCGGGAGGACCTCAGAGTAGAGCCGCTGCTCCTCCACATCGAGAGGGGTCAGCTGAGGTGGGCTCGGGCATCTGTTCCGGATGCCTCCTGGACGCCTTCCCGGAAAGGTGTTTCCGGGCACGTCCCACCGGGAGGAGACCCCGGGGGAAGACCTAGGACACGCTGGAGAGACTATGTCTCTCGGCTGGCCTGGGAACGCCTCGGTGTCCCCCGGAAGAGCTAGAGGAAGTGGCTAGGGAAAGGGAAGTCTGGGCATCTCTGCTTAGACTGCTGCCCCCGCGACCCGGCCCCGGATAAGCGGAAGAAGATGGATGGATGGATGTATCTACTGTAACTAATAATTATCAAAATGAATCGATATTGAATCACGATCTCAAGCAATAGCCTAATAAATACAGTAACCTGCCAGCAATTGTAACCATGCAGCTAAACATTGTAACATGTTGTCAGTAAACTTAATAAAAATAAGTTACCAAATGTTTTGACAATCACAACTTATTGTGATGCAAGTTTTTTTTTTCTCCCACATACAAGTATATTTCGAGTGCCTTGGAGTTCCTAACCTATTAGATTCCCATACAACCAAAGAGCACCGACATTTTACACCCAGAAGCAGCACTTCTTTTTGCATTCTTTGCTCTGTCATTAATGTTAATCAAAGAACAAAGGTAAGAGAGTAAATGACTCACTCAGACCCGGCGCCAGGAGGATTATTATACCGGCAGCCTAATAATCATGAATGCACTCCGCTATCTTTTAACACATCTCCGGCGAACGGCTTCTTCACGCAAAAGAAAAACTCTTCATGAAGCGCAGTGAAATTCAGCGCCTTGTGTGGCGTTTCTTGATGGATCGAGCATCGAGGTTGTTCGTTAACTTCATTTTATACGTGCAATTCACACAAGCTCTAAGCACATGCGACACTGCTGCGAGAAGTCAAACTTTATTAATGAAATAGAAAATCAGAGGGAATAATTTCTGTAATGTATTTTTTTTTATTTGACCGGTCACACGGCTTTCATAGTTTTCAGTTACGTGACTGGTGCGGAGACCTGGAGTGTTATTTACAGTTTTTATTTAGGCCTAGTTTTATTCATATTTTGATTTTTTTACATCGCTTCTCCCACGCGATGAAACCGATATTACCCGGTGTTGTCACAAGTTGATTAACCGGTGGGAGAATATTATCACCGTCACATCTCTAGTGCCCATATACACTGTGGAAAAGCTGGGGTTTATTTGCATGATGAAAATGTTGGACCCCAGGTATGTGCTACCAAGTACCAAATACATTTCTAAATAAAAAAAAGAAAGGATGTTCAAACTAAAACCAACACAACAAACAAGCAAATATTTAATCCTGTTGAATGTTTTGTTTGCCATTTAAGATTTTTTGTTCAATCCAGATCAAATCCCAGGAGGGAAAATCAAAACAAAATAAAGGTAAAACTTGTCTTAAACTATTTCTTTGTCATCTGCAGATTGATTTTAAGTAGGGGAGAAAATCAATTTAAACCGTAAATCAGATTTTTTTTAACCCATATCGCCCAGCCCTAGGATCAAATGACTGAGTTCAGCTTTGAGAATGAAACTGACCTGTTTGTTCTTCAGTTTCTTCTTGTTTCACACTGAATGTTCTTCTTCAATCTTGAAGTCTGCACTCTCCTCTTTAATAAACGCCATCTTTATAATAGTGTGTCACGTGGATCTCAGTCGCTCACTGGGAGTTTTTCTGTGTGTTTGTCCTGTTTAAGAAGAGAGTAATTAACAGAAAGAAAAATTTATCTCTGAGTGTCTCAATCAGATCTAGTTCAGTTCACTGGTAAGAGAGTCAAAGTGAGAGTTAATGAACTTTAATAACACAAATTATACAAACACAAATATTTAGTTATGATTTATATTTGGTAGGCTATTACATTTGTATAATATAAATTAAATAAATGTAAAGATTACATTTAACAGATCACACTTTCATGAAAACATTAGCAGTTGGTTTGTAAAATAATTACACCCTTTGTGTTCTCGTTGCATTGACACTGTGTGACCACCAGGTGACGTCAGATCGAGGTGATTCGCATCAGTGAATCATTTTACAAATCATTTAGTTCAATTTAGTTTAAAAACACTCAATTTCTCCATCACTACTTGCCAGTAACAGAATTCATATTCATGATAAACTGATTGACGATACAGGGAGCGAAATGAGACGCACCTTTTCTGTTACTGTTAATGTTCTGTTACTTTATGTAAACTCGCACAAAACACCACTCATTAATATTAGATAAAAAATACGTTACATTCTGATTGATTAATTTAGTTTTACATAGCTTATAAAAACGATTAGATTGATTTAAGAGTTTGCATTGATTTAAACACTTATGCTTAAAACACAAACCTTTCTTCAGCCAAATCACAACAGATGCAGGAGTGCGGCGCAGCCTTATGACGTCACACAACAAAACCAAAATAAAAGTCCCGTTCACACTCTGCTGCGTCTAAAATCACAAACGTACACCGAAATGTACTAATCATATTACAAAATGTGAATGAAAGAGTGTGAGATTCTGTCCAATAGGCAAAACTTTAATGTTTGTTGAAACTAGAAGTGTATATTTTTTTCTTTTCATGAAAATAATTGCATAGAACATACCTGTCTGAGAGCCATAAATATTATTTTCCTATGTTTGTGTGCCTGTAACTCAATAAGTATTAAAGATATTCCAATATAATTTTTAATTCTGGTTATTAGCAAACTATTATTTTGTATGTTAATTGTTAGGGCCCTGCTCATTCCTAGAGATATGGAGATTTCAATGTTACTCTATTTGCAAAATGTTGAACTTAACCCATTTTCACTGGTCAAAAAACCAATGTGAGTGACTGCATACAGCTGATATTTATTGTGTCAGGACTTTTATTTTGGTCTGGTTCAATGACGTCATAAGGCTGCGCCGAGCTACTGCATCTGTTCGGCTGAAGAAAGGTTTGTGTTTTAAGTGTTTACGGTGTTTATTTAAACCTATAGAAACCATTTAATCGACTTCAAGGTTTTACAAGCGACGCAGA